>REGO01000075.1:1819764-1888114 GCA_010120015.1 Rhombomys opimus | reverse complement strand
TACTCATTTTTTTACCCTTTTCCACCCTTGTGTCTATTGCTACGTATTACTTGGCTTTCACAGCACCAATAACAGCATGGGTTTGCCATAGCTCTCTGATGTGATAACTGTCATGTTGCTGTTTTCTTACACCAAATTCAGCATCTAGTTCCCATGTGCCATATTGTTAATACCCTGGCATCATCATGAATGCCTCTCACCTGGGGCCATACTCAGACTCCTAACCTCCTAAAAGGCCTCTGGTCTTCAGCGCATCTCCAATATCGTATTGTAGATGAGGAATACGATCAGATATATTTGTTTCTGCTCTTGGCAGCAAAGTATGTGTCTTAGTGTTCCGTTGTTGTGAAGAGACACCATGACCACAGCAAGTCTTATAAAAGAAAGCATTTAAGCTGAACAGTGGTGGCAGATGCCTTTAATCTCAGCACTCAAGAGGCAGAGGCAGGCAGACCTCTATGAGTTGGAGGCCAGCCTGGTCCATAGAGCAAGTTCTAGGACAGCCAGGGCTACACAAAGAAATCCTGTCTTGAGAACCAAAAGAAAACATTTAATCGGGACTTGCTTATAATATCAATGGTTTAGTTCATTATCATGTCAGGGAGCATGATGACGTGCAGGCAGACATGGTGCTAGAGAGGTAGCTAGAAGTTCTACATCCAGATTGGCAGGCAGCAGGAAGAGAGAGCCACTGGGCCTGGCAAATCACCACAGTGCACTACCTTGAGTTAGAATTTTGAGGGAGTTTAGTTGGGGAAGGAGGTTGTTGCCTGCTTGTTTGTTTGTTTTGAAAAAGTTTTGCACTGCAGTCTAGGTTGGCCTAGAACTAACCACCTAGATTGGGTTGGTTTTGAACTTGTGGTGGTTTTCCTATGTCAGCCTCCCAAAATACTCTAATTATAGGTCTGAGCCACTACAGCAGGCAGCTATGAGGTTATTTTTTATTTTTGTTGTTTTATATTTGTTTTAGCACTTTGTCAAGATAAGAAAATTCTACCCCTATTTCTAGGTTGTTGTTTGTTTTTATTGTGAAAGGGTACCGAATTCTGTTTAAAAAAATTAAACCTACTTGATGATTATATAGTTTTTATCTTTATCTTATTAGCATATGTGGCGATTTGAACTGATATGGTCCCCAGAGATTCATGTGTTTGAATGCTTGGCCCACAGGGAGTGGCACTATTAGGAGTTGTGGCCGAGTTGGAGTAGGTGTGGCCTGTTGAAGGAGGTGTGTCACTATGGGGACAGGCTTTGAGGTCTCATGTGCTCAAGCTATGCTTGTGCATATGTGTGGGAAACTTCTGCTGCCTGTGGATCAACATATAGAACTCTCAGCTCCCTCTCCAGCACCATGTCTGCCTGCATGCCACCATGTTTATGCCATGACAATAATGAGCTAAGCCTGAAACTGTAAGCCAGCCTCAACTAAGTGCTTTCCTTTATAAGAGTTGTCTCAGACTCTTCACAGCAATAGCAACCCTAACTAAGGTGATATAGTATAATCTATTGATTGATTTTTTTTTTTAAATATTAAACCAATGAATTAGAGAAATGGCCCAGAAGTTAAAAACACTTGTTTCTCTTATAAAAGACCTATTCACCAACCCTCACGGTTACTCACACCTTCTGTAACTAGAGTTCCAGGATATATGATGACCTCTTCTGATCTCCACAGACACCAGGCATGCATGTGATACACAGATATACTTATAAGCAAAACACCCACACACATTAAAAAAATCTTGTCTTCTGCACGCTATCTGCTGCAGATTCATATGTGCAGCAACCTGCTATGTCCAGAAAACAGATTCCTTGATGTTGTCTACTGCCTATGGCTTTCATAGTCTTCTGCCCCTCTCCTGCCCCGAGATCCCTGAGCCTTGGGTGGAGGAGCGTGATCCCAATACCCACAGTCTCTTATTCTCTGCACCTTGACAAGAGACCTTGTGGGTCTGAGTTAATCACTATTGCCAAAAAGAAGCTTCTCTGGTGAGGGCTAAGAGATGCTCTAATCTATGGGTGTAAGGATAAGTCATCAGGAGTTGGTTTAATGCTATATCCACATGGCCGAGTAATAGATGTAGGTTTTCCCCTAGGGTCTGTGTCTTGTCTGAGCCACAGAGGCTGGGCCCCAATAATGCTGCCAGGAATGGGTTTCAGCTTGTGAAGCTGGCATTACATTCAATCAGAAAGTTGTTATTCTCATAGCATTTGTGCCACTTTTGCACCAGTGGGCATATCTTGCCAGACTAGACGTTGTTGTAGCCCAACATCACAACTGGGGAAGGTTGGCGACTCCTTTTCTTCTCGAGATCAACAGTCCTAAACAGGAGCCCGAAAGTTCAACTTCCTTCCTCCTCAAATTCTCCAGACATTCCTAGAAAATTGAAGATCAATGAGCAATGAATGTAGCCACCGAATAAGAACATTATTTCCCTGCCAGAGCTTTGTGGCAGCTTCTTTATTTTATCAAGCCCATTAGTTTTAAAGCATTCTATACAATTCTTTCAGCAACCAAAAAAAAAAAAAAAAAAATCCAAGGAGAGAGAGGGGACAAAAAAAAAAGTCTCCCCAGTCCTCTGACAGTCCCAGCAGAGATTCTGAGATTGCAGGCCTTGCTAAATGCCAGCTGACTAACCAAAACTTAGCTCTAAATCAGTCGACTGGGAGTCTAGTGTTCAAAGGTGTTCTGTGTGCAAACTCAAAAGTGTTCATCAAGTTCACGCTGTAACATGTAGGACTCTTCCTTAATGATGAGATCCAAGGAGCATCACGTGAGCCCATAGCTCATTGCCCCAGTGGCAATCCATCTTATGCTTAGTCAAGTCTTAGTCAAGTGGTTGACATTATCAGCTTGCTTAGGACTGAGAGGTATGGGGACTCGGGACAGTCATTCCTAAAAGTAGAGCACTCCCATGAGTGGGTCATGTGAAACTTAGACAAACATCCTCCACATCCTTCCCCCTTACTCTATTATACATGCCAAGAGGACACAGTATGTCCAGCGAATGTCTGCACACCTCGTGCTTGGAACAGAAGGTCACTCACTATAAAAGATTGTATGTATAAATGCACTGCCTGCATGTGCGTCTGTGCACCTCGTGCATGCCTAACGCCCGTGGAAGTCAGGAGACGGTGTCAAACCCCCCCAAACCGAAGTTACAGATGTTGTGAGCCACCATGTGGGTGCCAGGAATTGAACCCGAGTGTTCAATTCTGCAAGTGCTCTTAACCACTGAGCTGTCTCTCCAGTTCCCCGCTCAATAACTTTTTAACAAACTTATAAACAAATGCCTGAACTGGTACAGAATAGAAGACTGAACAACAATGATGACTGAAATCCTGACCCAAGCAGAAGTTACTTGGGCCAATGGAAGTTAAGCAATTGCCTACTCTTCCTTCAGATTTAGCAAGGCTGTGTCCCCAGGCTAGGCAAATACAGTGACACATACATAGCCCATAATTTTAATATTATTCACTCCCAGCTTGATGGATTTAGTAAGCCTCAGGTAGACTTTGCATCGCATTTTTTTAAATCTGTTCTTCAGAAAAACCTCTAGGTACAAGCAAAATAATAACCGAGTGTGAACCTCTAAAGGCCTCCATGTGCTTTTCACACAATGTCTGTGGCTGAGGAAGCATTCCACTGTTGTGAATTATTATTAGATTCATAATCACTATTGCAATTATGATTATAGTTATAGTTAACTTTCCGATGACTAGATCATCTATCTCCACCATGCTTTTATTGAGGAAGCATCAAAATTATCAGCCCACTACTGTCAACCGCACGAATAGTCAGAGCTTTTTTCCTTGGAGGCATGTACAGGTTCCCTACCCCATGCCAGCAACCACCAGACTCCATGTGCTGAGTTAAGATGGCAGAGCTTTTCCTCCTCTCTCCTACTGCAGTACATTTCTCTGGGTGTAAATCCAAAGCCACCTGCAGCAGGTGTTACTCCCCTTGTCTCCCACTCAGTACTGGTGGTCCACGTTCCCCTTGTCTCTCTTTCATAAAGTGCTGACCGTCTCCTTTCCCGCTCTCTTCCACATTTCTCTTACGTTAGGATGGTAGAACTAGTAGGAGGTCTGTGTAACGGAAGAACTGTTATATTTGTGCCAGATGTGGTTAATGGTCTTGGCCAGCAAGAGGACACACACACAAATACACTTCATACATACAACATCCATAAGACTGACATTTTCCAAACCCCGCACAGTCTGAGATGAACCCACTTCAAGTTCAAGAGCATTTCTTAGTTTGCGTATCACTCAAAACTTCTTGTGTATTCTCTCTGTCATATCCTAGAACAGGGAAGAAGAGCATATACTTGTGCTAGTAGAAGCTCTTCCCTCCAAAGGGCCAAAGTGAAATGGCTCTTTTCTCCTTGACACCCCAAAGAAAGGTTAAAATCTTCAGTTGGAGTAATCCTCAAAACAAACCAAAGACTGAAGATGTATGTCCTTGTTGCAGAAAAGAGACTGGCTGCTGTTGGCCAGGGGGGAGCCCCTGGTCCCCAGGTACAACCAGAATGCCCCTGCCTGCAGCTTCTATGCGATCACACCGTCTCCCTCCCTCACACTGCTGGTGAAGTTGGTGGCCACGAGAGAACTGATGCTGCCTGTCTTCTTCCCCCCGCTGGCTGAGGACCCACCCGGGGACAGCCTAAAGATCATAGAGGCAAGTGCGCCCATGTGTCTTAGGTTCTATTGCTGTGAAGAGATATGACCATGGCTTTTTTTACAAAAGAAAGCATTTAGCTGAGGGCTCGCTTACAGTTTCAGAGGCTTAGTCCACTCTCAGTGTGGCAGGGACATGGCCGCACATGCAGAGATGGGGCAGTAGCTGAGAGCTACATCCTGATCTTCAGGCAGCAAGCTGAGAGCTGGACCTGATGTGGGCTTTTGAAATTTCAAAACCCACTTCCAGTGACACTCCTCCACAAGGGCACACCTCCTAATCTTTCCAAAGTATTCACCAGCTGGACACTAAGTATGCAAATATAAGAGGTTGTGGTGGTGAATCTCATTTAAACCACTATACCATGAGAAAAATAGAATGGAGCTTGAGAAAGGGGTGAGGGATAAAAAAAAAAAAGGGGGGCCAGTGAGCAGCTGAGGTGTGTTGTGGCATCAGAGATAGAAGCGAAAATAGAAAATGAGGTGGGAGGTCTGACTAAGGCAGCAGTGTGAAAACGAAGTGAGAAGCAAGACTGGTTTGAGGGAAGTAAGGTTTGTGAAGGAAGAGCTGAAAGACAAATAGGTCTTGTCATAGGTGAACAATTGGGAATTAGTGCCAGCCATCTTAGAGAAGAACGTGATAAACATTTGCACGTTCACACTACATATACCCCTGCAAACCAATTTTAATGAATGTCAACAAGTAACTAGCTGTGAAGAAAAAAAGGCCACGTGTCCTAGAAGGAAAAGCTGACAGCAGGCAGGGAGGAGGTCCACACAGGCAGACCAGGCCCAGGTCCAGATGGTTATATTTGATTTGTTTAGTTTGGTCTGAAGCTCTTTGCAAAAGCCTGCCATCATGACCCGCCCCTCACCTGCACTTCTACCTTGGAACAGAGACCATGAGGTTGCACAGAAGAGATGAGCACCATACGGAGAAAGGGGTCAGAGGAGGTAGTGGGAGGCAGAGGAACAAAGAAATGATGGGCAGTAAGGGAGATGGCCAATGGGAAGATGTGGGTGGATTTTCGTGTCCATTATGGTGTTCTAGTCTGTGTGCCAAACCTCTCGACATATGGCAGCATGCATGTGGCTCCACCTGAGCACCTCTGGGTGACCCTATGCCCCTGGAACGTTATGTGCACGCCTATGCTCTGGGCCTCTGCTGGGGAAGAGGAAAGGAGTCTGAAACCCAGATGCAGGGAAGCCAGCAGGCCTTGGGGGCAGAACACCCCCTCCCTCCTTGCTCTCCCACACCTCCTTCTCTCTGTCTAGATTCTGACTTTCCTCCCCTGCCCCACCCCTCAGGTTGGGGTGGGAGGGGAGGCTCTGGACTGGGAGAAGGGGAGCCACCTTCAACTGCTGGCTGGCCGAGAAGCAGAAAGGACAGAGCCTGGGATTGTGCTTGCTGCTTGGAAGCCATGGCAATGCAAAGAGGCGGGCAGGAGTGCCATGGCTTCCTCGGTGGGTCTCACTTCAGGGCCAGCGGTTCCTGGCACAGGATGTTGTGGCCGGAAAACCTAACTACTCAGGAATGCTGTGTTCCAATGTCCTCCGTTTATGTTCGCTCACCTGGGGCTGGGTACTCCCTGTACTTGTCTTGAGGACAGGAGCACCCCTACCCCACCCTGTAACCTGAGACACACCTTCCCTAACCCCTCCACACGGAACCCCTTGTGGAGTTCTGGTTTCTCCCAGAACCCAGTGACACTTCCTGAAACCAGCACTAGGGGCTTCAGAGTCTCTCACCACCAGAGGTTCCACCTACTTCTGTCCCCTCACCGACACAAGCCCACTCTCCTGGGCCAGAACACCAGTGGGACTCATCTGTCTCAGCGTCCTCACCCTCCTCCAGTCTCTTACACACTCGACCTTGAGTTCCCTGAAAAAATTGCCTCCTTTGCTCCCCAGAGTACACTAGACAGCCTGGAGCTGGGGCCCACCTACAACCCACTGCAAGTTGGGAGCCACCTGTATTCACATCTGACCAGCACCTACGCCAAGCCTCAGGGACGGCCCTACGCAAGCTGGGAGAGCCGCAGCCTTAGAAAGGTACAGCTCTCTGTCCCCACCTTCCCTGTAGCCTCCCATCCTCTTTATGCCCTGACTCCAAGGGAGCCCTTCACATCCACCCCCCAACAGCAGAGGACCCAAGAGAGCAGCTCACTCCCCACTCCACCACAGGTAGAGGGGAAAACCAAGCTGAGAGCGGAAAAAGAACCTGCTGAGGCAGTCACATGAAGTGGGGCCGTTTGGTTAGTCAGTTTTGCTTTTGGTTCTGGTTTTGTTTTCCTCAGGCAGGTCTCGTGATGTCGTGATGTCGCAGTGTAGCCCAGACGGAGCTCGGAGCTCGCTATCTGCCTGCCTGAGCCTCCTGAGCGTGTCGGGGGTGTGGGGTGTGGGGGTGGAGGAACGTGGCTCATGCCATCGTACCCTGAGGCTTAGGTATTCTAATTGTGGTGGTTATAGCTCTTAGTCATCTACCACCCTGCTGTCTTGTTAAGCAAACAGGCCTGCACTGGAACTACAACCACAGCCCGCTCCTTGAAAGAAAGGGCTGACAGGGAGGCGGGACCAGAACCGCCTCAGGAAAGGGAGAGGACTGATGCTTGCCAGGCTTTCTAGTAAGAAATGATGCTCTCATTCACTCACTCTTCACAGCACCAGCAAGGGAAGCATCGCATTGAGTACAGATAAGGAGACAGAGGCCGACCTGGGCTAGTAACTTCAGAATGGGGTTCTGAAGAAAAAACTCGAAACCAAAAGCCAGACATTGTGGCTCACACTTGTAATTTAGAACTCAGAAAGCTGAGGCAGGAGGGTTGCTGTAAACGTGGCCAACCTAGGCTACAGTGAGATCTGTCAAAAAAGAAGGCAGGGCAAGAGAGATCAGAAGGGAAACTGAAGATGAAGCTCCTCTGTGCCTGGTCTATCACATTAAGGGTTCCTTTGCTTGATGCCTTTTCTCCATTTCTCTGTAACTGAGCACATTTTCACCTCAGCTAAAATTGCAGCAGGATATTTCTAAGCTCCAAAAGTAGAAGCGATGACCACATGCATAGGAGCAGAGCCCACGAGGGCATGGTAGGCAAGCTGACAGAGATGATGCTATAGAGGATCCCAAGGGACTTGTCACTGCCCTAGGCCTTCAGGGTGTCACTCCAGAAATGAAACCTAGGAAGGAATTAGGACCAGAGTCTGGCAGGGAACAGGGACAGGGACAGGAACTCAGAAACTGTCTGGTCTTCATAGAAGACTGGTTGTTCTTTGCAGGCCGGGCAACTGCAGACCAACAAAGTTCGAGGCACAATTGTCCCCCTGCCAGTGACTTCAGCCCCAGGTAGAGCTCCCAAGACTTCAGCAGCCAGCAAAGCTTTTTCGGGAAACTTCGTGCCTTCTGATTCAGAGGAGGAGTTCCCTTCTCACACCTAAGTCCCCAGTGCCAGAGCAAGGCCATATCACACCTACACTGGCACTCACAGGATGGCTGCCTGAGGGCTGTCAGCCTGCACCTGAGAGTGAACTCAGGCTAAGAAACAGCCTCTCCCTCCTCAGTTCCCACAACTGCTGCTGCCCGACTCAGAGCACACCCAGGCCTGTCTTTTGTCTAGCAGGGACTCTCTTCTGGATCATTTGATAGTGTTGACACAAATAACTAAATGCCCAGTAAGCCTCTACCATTGTTGGGAGCATTCCTAGGCCAGAATTTCTTTTACTGCAGCTCTGTGTGAGAAGGTAGGTGAGGCCAGGTCACCCCTGGGAAACTGCAACTCAAGGATAAGGATGAGCTTTCACAGCTCAGAAAAATCAAGACATTGGAACTTGAACCCTGGTCTAGAAAGGGACCTTGCCCAGACCACCCACAGCAGTTTCCTTCAGCTTCAGACACAGGAGCACTGGGCAAACCTCTGTGTATGTTGAGGGGTCAGGGTGTTGTTGTGTAGCCCAGCAGAGGGAGTGGAGGGTGTGAAAGAAGCCTATTGCCTTCCTCATCCCCTCTCCCCACACCTGCCTACCTTCCTGTCGGCTCCCTTGGAGCACAGGAAAAATGGCTGCCATGTGTAAAGTGTCTTCCCTACATGTTAGATCATAGTAGGTGCTTGGGAGGTGTGCCCATTTCCTGCAAGCAGCCTTTGGAGGCAGACACAAATTCTCACACTTGGTGGAAGGAAAACAGAGGAGAGTTAAGCAGATAACAGACATCTGACCCAGAGTCGAGTTAGAGGCCAGCTTTGCGAGCCTGCGGCTACCCAGGCTGGATCTGAGTCAGCACACTGTAGGCTCTCCTCCCTGGACCCTTCCCTCCTTCCATGGTCCCCGACATAGATCTGGTTCTTCTCTTGATCCCTCCACACGCACCCAGAACATGCTGCCGCTGTGTCTATTCACACACAAAGACCTTTTCAACCCAAGCTGGCTTTAATGAGATCTGTTTTATAAATTAAAAAATACACCTGGCAAAGAACAATACAAGAGCAAGGATCCATAGTGGGCTCCCCAAAGCACATCCACTCTGACCAGTGGGCCCATTCCACAGGCCCAGTCCACCAGCTAGCGTTCCTTCGCACTGCTGAGCCTCCCCAGAGCCTACCTCTTGGCCTTGCCATCTGTTCTACTTCCTGTGACTTACTGGGGTTGGTCATCCCTTGCCTCCTCTGGCCCCCTGCTCTTACTGTAGGCCCCTCCCACCCTCTGGTTCCTGGGGTTAAGTTAAAACAGGTTTCTTTGACTTTCGTGCCACCTCCCCATGGACCTCCTGTCAGCAACTGTCTCAGGTGGAGCCCTCTGACTTGACCCCAGTCCTGTCACTGCCTACTCTAGCCAGCCCACAGTCCCAACCCCCTGAGGTCCCGCTCTTCCGGACCTGGCTGTAAAGAGCTGCATCGGAGCTGTGGCCTTTGCTGCCACTGCCACCTGTGGCACCAGGCTCTGGAAGGAGCAAGCCCCGTGGCTTGGGAGCAGGGACAGGCTTCGAGCTGGCGCTGCGAGGAGGTGGCACGGCATAGTCATCGGTGGCAGGGTTGTAAGGGAGCTCATAGCCCTCTTCCTTCAGCCGAGCCTGGCACCACCATGCATCCTTAGGCTCCTGAGGCAGATCATAAAGGCCCCGGGGAGGGGCTGGGGCCAGGCCTTCAGGTTCGTCATAGATGGGGTCCTCTTTGGAGTCTGTCAGCTTGGCTTTCAGCAACTGCTCCTGCACATGTCCGTACAAGTCCCAGTAGAGAGGTTTCTTTGAATGCACCCCCTCCCCTGCCTGAGCAGGGGTGCTGCCCAAGGGGTCTGAATACACAGAGTCCTGAGAAGGGCCTGGAGGAATTCTCAAGGAGTCTAAAGGCTCAGCGTATAGGGCTGGGCAGCTGCCTGGGGACTCCTGGGAAGTGGGAGCGGAAACTACCTTCCCCTCTGTCTCCCCTTCATGGGAGTCAGTTCTGAGAATATCTTGTCCCTGTCCAACCTTTCCTTGGGCTTTCTGCTGCTGGATGGCAGCCTCGACTGCCTGAAAGATGTCGTTTCCCTGTGCAGTCTGGAAAGTGAAGGTTCCAGCGCCAGAGGGACAGCGGCGACCCGCTTCAAAAGAGAACATGACCTGAGGGTGTGGAGGGAAACAAGTTAGGGCTGTCGTAAGAGATGCGCCACAGGTCAGACCAAGTTAGTGTATCTGCGGAGACGGGACCACTTTCGAATGGAACTGCTCACCTACAGCTACCCGACCCCGTAGCCCTCCCTGACAAGCCCCTGCACCTTGTCCCGGCCATAGCGTCGCAACAGGGTGTAGGGCCAGAAAAGGAGCGGCTCCAGGATCTGACTCTGGGCCCCCAAGGTCAGCAGGGTCAGCTTCTCAGCCTCCACCCTCAGTATATAGGAGCCTTGCAAGCCGCAGCGTTCCGAAGCCTCGGTCTTCTGCGTGGTTACCCAGAACTGGGATCCTGGTAGGAACACAAAGAAAGGGGAGGGCGCGCCGGGGCAAGTTAGGGGGCTCGGTAGAATCCAAGCACCAACTCCCAAGAGCACCCCTTCACCTCACTCCATTCCTGCCAGACAGCTACCTTCCCAGGTGGGGCTGTAGAGCGAATTCTCCAGCATCTCCAGGGCAGAAAACTTAGGTGGGTTCTCTGTCTGGGCCAATGCCCAGCCGCCTTTCTGCAGAAAAAAAAGAGCCCAGGGGATCTTATAAATAATCCCCTTGGGTCCAGGGTAGTTGCAGACAGTCCACTGCCGCCGTAATAGCCCCATGCTCTCAGCGACCCCTAGGCCCAAGGCCGCTCAGCCCCAGCCCCTCACCGGAAAGGCGTTTCTGCATAAAGTCTGCACCCAGGCGGCGCTGGACAGGGCGTCCGCCGCCAGCAGGTGCGAGCGCTGCGCGGTGTCCAGGCGGAAGGCAGCGGCGCCCGGCTCGGGGGGACTCTCCACGGACACGGGGACCACGCTCACACACTCAGCCAGGCGAATCATCTTGCAGTCCAGACGGCGGGAGCCGCCTCGACCGCCTCCCGAGCTCGACCCCTTGTGATCAAAGAACTCCAGCCTCGCTACGCCGTGGGGACTGGCTGGGTAAAGCACAGCCCAGGTTTTTCTCCACCTCTGGAAAAGAACGAGAGGCGCGGAGTGCGCGGGAGAGCGCGGGAGAGCGCGGCAGCACGCGCCCCCACGAGGAAGGAGCGACCACGCAGGCCGATCTGACTCTGGGACTTCCCGGGCAGGGACACTTTCCCAGAAATAATGTCATCCCAACTCCGCACCGAGGGGGCACGGCCCGGGACCTCCAGGGAACGGCCCGGGGCTTCACGGCGGCCCGCGCAGCGCCGGGCCCTGCTTCCGGCCCCGTCTCTCTCTCGGGATCCCGACGCCAACCCCAGTCCAGAGGGGTTTCGCTCCCCCGCGCCACACACAGACCCTCAGATGCACCCTACCTTGGTCCCGAAGCGCTGACTCTGCAGAAAGAGCGGACCCTCCATCACAGCCCCGTCCATGGCCCCCAGCGGCTCCTTCCGCGCTTCCTGGCACCGAGGGCAGGGGGCGGGGCGGGGCGGGGCGGGGCTGCAGGGCGCCGGAGGCGTGCCTGCCCCTCCCGGGCCCCCGCCGCGGCCCGGGCCCGGGGTGGGGAGGGAGAGGGAGGAAGAGGAGCCGGCGGGCAGAACTCCGCGTCCCCGGCGTAGCCGGCCGGCCCCTGACCAGACCGCGCGCACAGTGGCGCCCCTCAGGGAAGCCGCGATTGCCAGCCAGGGGTCCCGGTGCTGGGAGCAGAGGCTGAGAGTGATGTCATAGGATTACCGTGACATCAGAGTGAAGGCACCCCGGGGCACCATAATGACCAAGGGAGACCTCAGGACATCAGTCCCCCTTGAGGGACTCGCTCCCAGGGCCCAGCCCCGGGGTTAGGGTGGGTTGTTGACGCTCTGCCTAGCTGGGGATGCGAAGGAATGGCTTGAGGCTGGAAAGCTTCCCGCCGCCACAGGGGCCATCCTGCGGTCCCGAAACCTTTTGCAAGTCCAGCATCCTGAACGCGGCTGCCGCCGGGCCTCCAACCTACGGGAAAAGAAGGCTTCATTGAGCCGGGAGGGGTGGGAGGGGGGTGGCGCGGCTGCAGCCTGCTCCACGCGGGAGGGGACGATCTAGAGGAGGGAACTGGCCTGGCCGGAATGGAGGGAGAAAGCGGAATGTGGGAGGGCTCTAGGGGACGAGGGAGGGACCAACGAAGAGGGGGGAGGAAAGGGGGGTCTAGTCTCCCCTGGCCGAACATTTTTTTTTTTTTTTTGAAAGTCCCAAAACTAGTCTCCAGGACCAGGACTCCGCTTCCAGCCTCTGGAGCGCTGCCTAGTCGAAGGTAGGGGAGTCACTGCCGGCCAGGGGGAAGAGGAACTGGGGATGGAGAGGATGGTGGACCAGGGGAAAAGCTGATTTGGGATGAAGTCCGGGAAGCCAACCAACTGACAGTTTTATTATTGCTAAAGGAACGAAACACAAGAATGGTTTGCTGAGCAGAGCCTGGGGATGGAGGTTTCAGGGTGCCGTTTGGAGGCTGCCGGACACCAGGGCTCCCAAGCCAAAGGCTCCCAGAACAAAGCTGTCTTGTCTGAGCTGGGGGAAGCAATTCAGGGGCCCCTTGCTGTGGAGGACTGTTTTCAGCCTTGGATAGAGAAGGCCTGAGCTGAGGAGTCGGCCCTAGCTTCTGGTTGCCCGGTGACAGAAACAGTGGTGTTCCAGGAAGCTTGGACAACCCCTCACCAAAGCCTGCCCAGCTTGAAGCGGAGCTCTCCTAGAGCCCCCCTGCCCCCCGGGAGCCCATGTGCTAGGGAGGGAGGCACAAGATTCCCCTACTCCCGTTAGCCTCAGCCCTTCCGCCTGGGCTTCTGCTTCCAGAGGAAACTGCTAATAGTCCTCCCATTCATAGCTCAGAGATTTCCCGGCTCTGGTCTCACAGGCTCCCCTTGCCCGCAGTGCTGTCTGACTGCATAGGTCGTCCTGTCATTTCTCCTGTGCCTGCACCTTGGCTTTTATTCCCTCTCCTCGTGGTTTTTGTGTCTCTGTGTCACTCTCCAATACTATGTCTGGCCATATTCACTGTCTCTTACCCTGTGTCTTTCTGTTTTCCCCCCTTCGTTCCCACGGTCTTTCTTCCTCTCACATCCTGTCTGAATGGGTCGTCCTCTCTGTGTGTCTTTTCTCCTTATCCCTATTTATCTGGACCATCCTCGGACTCTTGGTCTGTACCAAGAGTACCCACCCCATGAATGAGAGGAAATAGAGATGATGGTAATGGTGATAATGATGGCCAAACTAGAGAAGAGCATTGTGGAACAGAATAACTAGTTATACATCTTATTATCTGCAAAAGGGAAAGAGTCTCCTTCCCTCACCTCCAATCTAGGTCTCTAAGGCTGTGCCTGTTTTCTTTGTGCCCCTACCCTCATTTAGTGTGTACCCCTCCTCTCTGTCCTTCAGTGCCCCCCCGCCCCAGGGCCCTGCCTGCCATGAGAGCTGTCAGTGTGTGGTATTGCTGCCCATGGGGACTGCTGCTGCTGCTGCACTTTCTGTGCAGCTCCGGTGTGGGGTCTCCATCCCCTCCTACCAACCCAGAGAAGAAGCCCGGAAGCCAGGGGCTGAGGTTCCGGCTGGCTGGCTTTCCTAGAAAGCCTTATGAGGGCCGCGTGGAGATACAGCGAGCCGGTGAATGGGGCACTGTCTGTGATGATGACTTCACGCTGCAGGCTGCCCATGTCCTCTGCCGGGAGCTGGGCTTCACAGAAGCCACGGGTTGGACCCATAGTGCCAAATACGGCCCAGGAACAGGTGAGCGATGCTCTGGGATAGCCCTGTTACCTAAGTGCAGTCCAAGTGCAGAGAGAATACCACAGTGGCACAGCCAAAGGGACATGGGACACCAAGAATGGACAGAATTAAGCAAACCCACAGATAATAAACCATCTAACAGTAATTTCAGGGCCATGTGACCTGAAGCTAGCTAGTCCTTCCCATGAGCCTCCAGTGTCCCATAAGCACAATGATGAGGGGGTTGAGAAGTTCTCTTCTGCAAAGTAAGATTCTGCAGAGCCATGCAAAAGGACAGCCCAGTGCTGGAGAGCCCTGAAGGTCGAGGTGCAGGAGACTTGATGAGAATGTGTGAGCAGGTGAATGGTGTCTGCATGTCCCATAGCTGGAAGGGGCCGTGTACTGCAGCTGACAAAACCAGCATCCAGGCCAGAGCTAGCTGACAAGCTGGAACTCCTTTGGGGCAGGTATGAGTGTGAGGGCTGGGGCACCGTCCTCTGAGGCTGAAAGAGCTCAGACAGTATAGAGCCACAGTGGGACTGAGGGGTACAACCTGCTGCTGACCCCTGCTCCCGCTAGCTCCACCACTCCTGAGATAAAGGGTCATTTGGAGATAGCATGCTTTGAGCCAGACAGTAGAAAGTGGGAATGCTTTTAGGTCGAGTGCTCACCCTACACTCAGTTTTCCAGAAAGAAGGGAAAGAAGGAGAAAGGGAGAGACAGAGAGACAGACACAGACAGACAGACAGCAACAGAGAGAGGGGAGAAGAGAGAGAGGAGAATGGGGGATGAACGCACTTTCAGAGGCCACGTTTCAGGAGGAACAGCTAAAGAAACCAAAAGTTTGGCACAGAAACAAACAAAAAAAAGCCTCACTTAGTAATTACATGCTGGTTGTGTTCAAATTTGGGAAGGACGGTCGTGGCTGAGGAGTTTTCTGGGTGACATCAAAGGACCAGATTAGACCTGGTAGGGAAAGGACTTTCTGATCATTATGTGGCTTATGGGCAGAAGGGTGAGCTCTGTCAGACTAGGTGAGGCGCCTCAGGCAATGGGACACATACCTCTCAGGAGGCTCCTCCAGTTTTGAGTGGTCAGTGATACTCACTATGGTCCAGAAAGTACAAATGGAGTTTCTGTGGCAGCAGGCAACATAGGCATACAGGAGACTGCCAGAGGCGAGAACATCAGTGGAAGAATCTAAGATTCCCAAGTCTCAGTGAGAGGTCCAACTCTTAGGGAAGTTACGTCATGTTTCTGAGCGCCAGTCTGTTTACATAAGTGGTCTTCTGGCTGCTCCAGCCTGAGAAAGATTAAGTGTGGACACACTGTGGCAAAGCATTTGGCACGTAGTACTCAATTATGGCTATTATTGAGTGGATCCTTATTGATAGCGATGAGAACTTAAATGTTAATTCTAGGGTAATTCACCCTAATTAATTCTTCAGTGTCCCAGACCACCCTAACCTTGTGTCAACCCTAGACCCTCTTTCTTCCTCCCCTCCAGAGCCCCCCGTCCCATCTCCATCCTTTTCTCATCAAAAAAGGAGGATTATCCTCCAGGCCACCTGAGGCCACCATGCTGCCCCTCCAGCCCCATCACTCCCTCAGCCTTCGTCCTCAAGCGCTTCTCTGTCTGCTCATCTTCCTCTCCACAGGCAGGATCTGGCTGGACAATCTGAGCTGCAGTGGGACTGAGGGAAGTGTGGCAGAGTGTGCCTCCCGGGGCTGGGGGAACAGCGACTGTACCCACGACGAGGACGCCGGGGTCATCTGCAAGGACCAGCGGCTTCCTGGCTTCTCAGACTCCAACGTCATTGAGGTCTGTGGTACACACAGACACACAGACACACATCACAGACACACCACACACACAACACAGACAGACACACACACACCACAGACACACACAGACACACACAGACATACACACACAGGCACACACACACCAGAGACACACACACCACACACACACCACAGACACACACAGACAGACACACACACCACAGACACACACAGAGACATACAGACACACAGAGACAGACACACATACAGACATACAGACACACAGAGAGACACACACACAGACACACACAGACATACACACAGAGACAGACACACACACCACAGACACACACAGAGAGACAGACACACACACACACACCACAGACAGACACACACACACACACCCCACACAGACACACACACAAACAGACACAGACACACACACAGACATACACAGACACACCACACACACACATACACATCACAGACACACACAGACACACTACACACACACCACACAGAGATAGACACACACAGACACATACACACAGACACACACACAGACACACCAGACACATACCACACAGACACACACACAGAAACAGACACACATACACACACACACAACCACACACACACCACACAGACACACACAGAGACAGACACATACACAGACACACACACAGACACACCACACACACACCACACAGACACAGAGACAGACACACACACAGACACACACACACCACACAGACACACACACACAGATACACACGGACACACACACACAGACACACCACACACATACCACACACACACACACAGAGACAGACACAAACACAGACACACACACAGACACACCACACAAAGAGACACACACACAGACACACACACACACACCACACAGACACACACACAGAGACAGACACATACACAGATACACACAGAGACAGACACATACACAGACACACACACACACACAGACACACCACACACACACCACACAGACACAGAGACAGACACACACAAAGACACACACACAGACACACACACACCACACAGACACACACATACAGAGACACACACACAGACAGACACAGACACACACAGACAGACACACAGACACACCACACACATACCACACAGACACACACAGAGACAGACACAAACACAGACACACACACAGACACACCACACAGAGAGAGACACACAGACACACATACACAGACACACACACAGACACACCACACAGAGAGACACACACACACACCACACAAACACACCACACAGACACACCACATACACACACAGACATACACACACCACACACACCACACAGACACACACACCACACTGACACACAGAGAGACACACAGACACACCACACACACACACACACATACACAGACACACACACAGACACACAGACACACACCACACAGACACACAGAGAGACACACACACACACCACACACACACACACCACACAGACACACCCCCACACACAGTTGAAAAGGCTGTGGAGTTAAGCGGTTAGAAGAGATTATAAAGGGATCCCAAAAGTCTTTATAGGATAATGTGGGATTCCATGAAATTTGAAAGATGGGGGCAAATGAGGTGCTGCACTGTAAAATCCAATTTTTAAAAATGTGTGTGGGTGTTTTGCAGTCGTGTATGTGTATGACCCCATGCATAGCTAGTGAAGACAGAGGCCAGAAGAGGGCACTGGATCCCAGGTAACTATAGGTACAGATGGTTGTGAGCTGCCATGTGGGTCCTCTGGAAGAGCCCCAGCCCCCAAATCCGATTATTTTAAGTATTCACTAAACCTGGCACAGCCTCTACAGTTCCACTCCTGGCCCCGTCCCTCTTCTCCAGCATCTTTCTCCTCTTCCTGAGACCCCCATCGGGACGCTCGCGTCCCGCATCGGGCGCACTTACAGCTTCCCTCGCTCGGTGCCTCGGGCCCCTGCGGTTGTTTCTCGAGGGGTCACACACCAGTCTGGGTCACCTCGCCAGATGGGCAGCTGGGCTGGCATGGCCCTCGCCCGCCCTCCCTGGTCCCGCCACTGACAGGGCTTCAGAGACGGACGGGGCTCCTGCGGGGCAGCACGGCTGTGATGCTCTCCTGCCTCCTCTCTCAGGTGGAGCAGCAGCTGCGGGTGGAGGAGGTGCGGCTCCGGCCCGCCGTCGAGTGGGGCAGACGGCCCCTGCCTGTGACCGAGGGCCTGGTGGAGGTCCGGCTTCCCGAGGGCTGGTCGCAAGTGTGTGACCGAGGCTGGAGCGCCCACAACAGCCACGTGGTCTGCGGAATGCTGGGCTTCCCCGGAGAAAAGAGAGTCAACGTGGCCTTCTACAGGTGCGGGGCCGGGTGTTGGCAGGCCGCGGAGGCGGCGAAAGGCGCTGCGGGAAGCCCAGGTCTAGGGGAGGGAGTGTGGGGCGACTGCTGGGACGCAGGCATCGGGAAACCATGTGAGACCTCGACGACTTTCCTCCTCAGCATCGAAACGGGAGGCAAGCTGTGAAATGCGCGTGCGCGGCAGTGACGCCATCGGTCGGCAGGCAGGTTTCTGGCGCCTGGGCACGGGGCCTCCAAAGTTCAGAGTTCACGGAGGGTGCGGCCGCCTGACGGAGGCGGTGCCTGCGGGTGCCTGCGAGGCTGCGCCGGCGGCCTCAGAGGTTGCGGCCGGCCGGCGTCCCCGGGAACGGTTCTGTGCGACGGGCGGCTTCCTTCCTGGGGCATATCGTTTGGTAGTTCGGATAAACAGCCTGGGCTAGTCGGGCAGATACTTGGAGATCGGCCCAGTGTCAGTCGGCACCGTTTTGCAGGACCGAAAGCTCGCTTTCTTAGAGCTCCTCTTTCTCTTGTAGGCAGGCTTCCTGCCAGTTAGATGACTTCATTGAGCACACTGCGTAAGATGTGGTCCGATGGGACAGGATTTTGTGGAAGTGCCCGTCTTTGAGGAAAGGCGGCGTTTCCTTGCGTTGAGACAGAGCACCATTTCAGGTCTTGTCTCTAATATGGATAAAGCGGCCTGAGTATACGTTGGGCAGTACACGGCTATAATGTAGCCAATATTTCATTCTTTCATCTATACTAAAATTATGGGAGATTTCTTGTTTGTTTGTTTTTTAAGTCTTGCAAAAATCCAGATAGGCTGTGTTCACAGCTGTCTGCAGCCTCCAAATTTAGGAACCCTCCACAGAGGGCTATCATAGTGGTTTGTGTGTAATTTTCTTATTTCAGTAATTTTAGATCTCTAAGAACTGCCATATGTTTTCCTTAAATGCTCACAAACTTTTCATTTAGCAACTCTCGAGTGGCATTTATCTGTAGAATAAGAAAACTTTCTTTCTTTCTAAAATCAATACATTCTCTAACATCCACTCTTTTCCATTTTTCCTGGAATGTTCTTTGCTGTGATGCCCAGACACATCTGAAAGGAATACAATTGAGCCGTCTGCAGTCCGGCACCATTTCGCAATAGCTGTGTGCGGTAGCACCTTTAGTGTCATCCATCTTAGGCTGTGTTCCTTCCACCAAGCTCAGGCTGTCATTCAGAATCCAAACACCAGCCTCTAGAAGAGTTGTAGGTTTGAAGCACAAGCTTCTCCAAAAGAAGGGTATGGGATGAGCCAAGGCCCAGAGAGTCACTCATCCAACATTTATGTGATGCCCCACTATGTGCTGGCCCCTATTGCAGACTTTGGTAATTCCACAGTGAACACAATTATTCTTCCTCTGGGAACCAGGGGCAACCAGAAAAAAAGCAAACTAATAAAATGGAAGGATGGTAGTGTTACCGGGGCCTCTATTAGAACAAGGATCATGGCATCTTATTCAAAGAATTGAAAGAGCAAAGTAGGAAAGGATTTTATTCAAAGGTGATGTGGAAGCATGGAGCACATAGGCTGCAGGGGAGCAACAGGCTGCCTGAGCTAGAGGGCTAGAGGACACCTGCCCAGGGGTGGCTTTGGGGGTCCAGGAGAAGCCGCTGGTTGTTAAGGCACGAACCGTGGGCTGTTTCCTGCTTCTATTGGCAGGCTTGGGTTATATAAGCCTTTGTTTAGTGCTCATGTCTTTTCCCAAGATGCGTCTCAATTTAATCATATGTACACCCAACCATGCGTGAGTATAAGATGGTAGGTTGGGACTTTACCCTGAAAGTATACTCGAGAATGTAGTTTCCCTTACCTCACTGGCTCCCAAATCTGGCTAGGCTGGGCAGCTTCACTGCTCTAGTTCCTGAGATGTTTCAGGATGTATTTGCTCCAAAGAGGGAGTTACCAAGAGTTGCCAGTCAGCTGTATGCCAGAGTAACCCAATTGCTTTGTTTAGAGACAGGTGCACACGGCCAGATGCAGGTGAGGGTCCTGAGATGCTAAGAGCTTTGTTGAGAAAGGGGATGTGCACATGTAGCTGACAACTAGAGCCCCAGTGTGCTAACTGTCCCCTGCTTGCCTGCCTCAGGGGTGAGGAAGGGGTCATGAAGTAGGGGTGGTGAGGGAAGCCGGCTTTGAGTAGACGCTGCTGGAGGACAGACGTAAGGGAGGTGAGGGCACAGCTGCAGACATGTAGGTGAGGAGGGGGTTACAAAGAGGTGGGGGTAGGGAAGCCACGCTCGTCTTCACATCAGTGTGGCTGGAGCTGAGTGAACAAAGGAGGACAAGGTAGGCGCCGTGACAGAGGAGGTGGCAGGGAAGAACAGGTGCCCTAGATCAAGGAGGGTCTCGTGGGAGACACGGGCTTTGCTCTGTTGGAGGGATTTGAGCAGAGGTTTTGTTTTCTTGTTGTTTTAATTTTCTTACACTTTATTTCTTTTGCGTGCCACTGTGAACAGATGGAAGTCAGAGGGTTTCCATCTCTCCCACATAAGTCCCAGGAACTGAACTCAGGTTCTGAGTCTTGAGCTCCTTTTTGTCCTGAGCCATTTCACCTGCCCTCAGAGGTGTTGTTTTGTTTTGTTCTTGTTTGAGACCACATCTCATGTATCCCTCGCTGACCTTGAACTCCTGATCCTTCTGCCTCCATCTCTCCAGTCTGGGGTTATGGGCCTGCATCACCAGCTGAGATGTGGCATTTAATTCACATTTCTAATCATTACTTTGACTTTGAATTGTTTTATCTTATTATTGTGTGTGTTCATGTGTACGTGTGTTGGTGTGGGTATTCGTGTGTGTTTGTGTGTGTGTGTGTGTGTGTGTGTGTCTGTATGTACACTACAGGGCATGTGGGAGGCCAAGAACAACTCCCAAGAGTCAGTTGTCTCCTTCCACACTGGATTTCTGGGATCAAACTCAAATTGCCGGGTTTTAATGACCTTTTACCTACTAAGCCATGTTGGCAGCCACTGATTATTCCTTGGATTGCTTTGCTCTTTGCTCCTTTTTCTTCCCTTAAAGATTGTGGGGGGGGGGTGTAGGTCAGAGATCATCTTAGGGTATTTATATGGGAAGTAATAAACCCAAAGTTTTTGTTAAATTACAGGTGTGCATCACCATGCCCAATTTTGTATTTATATATTTTTTTCTTTTTTTACTTTTTTCAAGACAGGGTTTCTCTGTGTATCCTTGGCTCTCTTGGATTTGCTTTGTAGACCAGGTTGGCCTTGAACTCACAGAGATCTGCCTGCCTCTGCCTCCCTGGGGTTACAGGTGTGCACCACCTCGCCCTGCTCCAGTAAATAAAATTTGAAGTCAATTTAAAATATTTCCTTCCCTATGAGCATGTTTGGGAGATGAGCTCAGCTTGTGAATGACCAGGCATGTGGGATTGGACTTGGGTAGGAGAAAGACTCCCCAGTCGAACCAAGCCAATGTCCTCAGATATATAGTCCTTGGGTCCTGGTCCAGCAGTCTCAGGCCAGGGCCAACCTCGGAGAGACCACCAAAGAAGCATACACACACACACACACACACACACCACACACACACACACACACATCAGTCTTCCTGGGGCTGATTCAAGCTACCTCTCTGACCTCCACATCCCAATGGAGGTCATTCCTCATCTGTCTTGATCTAATTTCTGAAGGTCAGGACTAGGACCCACCCACCTGTTCATGTCTGGAGGGCCTATGGGGCCTTGGGAGTAGTTTATGACATCACACCCTGCCTTTGGAAGCTCTCTGACTATTAGAAAAGGGATCTTGTCCCTGGTTCTGGCTACACTGGTCTTTTCCACTTGGTGCTACACCAATCCTGATTTGACCTTGTCTTATCCTCACAGAAAGTTGAGGAAGCGAGCGGCCAAAGCCTCGGCCCGACGCCCCAAGTCCCTTGGAAGGTAAAGGGGCAAGAGCCCCGGGACCTCCTGTTAGCCCCTGAGGCCTCAGGAGGTGGATGGATGGATGGAAACCTATCCATGTCCATCCCAGAACCCAAGCCTATGGACTAGGAATGTAGTTGGATAATGGCTGCTCCAGGGAAGGATGGGAGGCAAGCATGGGAGTGGATGAACTTTGACCTTAGGGAATGGGAGAAGTATGTAGCAGCAGCTGAGGGGACACGTCCTTCTTCTGCTCCCAAAAGGGCTGCCACTGCAGCTCCAGCCCCTCTTTCCCCTTCTCCCCACCCATCCCCACTCCCAGCTCATCTCTCTTGGTCCAGGAACATTTCCACGATCATCTCCCTTGACCTTCAGCTGACCTCCTCTCCTCTCTCTCACCTGGATTCCCATCACTAGATTTGCCTTTAGTAGCACTAACTCCAGTGAGCATCAGGAGTTGCTAAGTGTGTGCCCTCCTGTGGCATTCCGCAGTCTTTGTGTGCAGGGAATGCAGTTGCTCTCCCCATACTGTGAACAAATGGGTCCTTCTAAAAGCAGAATGCTTCACTTTGCCTGGGCCACATCCTCAACCACCTCCTCTACCAACATCTTTCTCCTTTTTGCAGACCAACCAACAAGTTTAAAGTCAAACACAAGCCCCAAGTGGGCAGGGGGCCAAGCAAGAGGTAAATGAAGTTGGGGTTGGAATCAGAGAGGAAGCAGGGTGGACGGGAACAGGGCTGCGACCAGGAAAGGGTCTAAGGCGGGCCTGTTGGACTGATGGAGCTGAGGAGAGGTGGAGTGGCAGCTGTGACAAACACCTTCCAGGTCTCTCCAGAAATGGAAGGAAGTCACTGTGATGTGAGTCTCCGGAGACTATTAGTCACAGACTTCTGTTTCTTACCCCGTGTGGCTATCTCCCTTCCAACAGGCAATCTAACACTTCTGTCTTGCACCTGCCTTTCCCCACAAGATCACCCTGTGCCCAAGAGATGTGTCCTGTTTTATTTGATGAGTGCTTCTCATTTCCATTTTTTAAGTAAATATTACTAGGGGATGAAGAGATGGCTCAATGGTTCTAAGAGTATGTACTGCTCTTCCAGGGAACCTGACCTGAATTCCCAGTACCCACATTAGGCAAGTCACAACTAACTGCCTTTAACTTCAGCTCCAGAGGGTGTGGTGCTGATGCCCCATTCTGGCTTCCTCGGGCTCCTACAGTCATGTGCATAAACTGACACTCAGACACATACACATAACTGAAGGGTTTTATGGTTGTTGTTTTAAGTAAACACTACAAGTTTACCTGGTGTGGAGGGTGGGCTAGGGAACCTTTCTAGGGATGGCTTAAGAAGCACAGCCCCCACCTGGCTACCTCTTCATAGTTAGGCATCGAGTTAATGTGTTTTCTTTCTGGGCTCCCTCAGAATTCAAGGAAGTAGAAAACTTCCAACCCTTCCATGCAGCTTGTCTTTAAAAGGCAGGCAGCACCACTAAAACTTGCCTGATGACCTGTGAGGCCTGAAGAAGGCATCCTTCCATGGTCACCTCCCCTCCCCACCAAGTTCCAATCTCCCCACCCCACCCCCATAGTATGGCTCACTTGTTGTGGGCTTCTGTCCCCGGGAACTGTCGTAGAGCTCAGAACTTGATGAGTACAAGCTCTTTGGTTTGGGTTATCTTTGCCCAACATAACCATCCTTTGGTTCCTTCCCTGATCCCTCACATTAAAGCATGCACTGCCACTTTTTATTGATTACAGAAGTGGGTAAGAGAATTTAGAAGGGGCTATAGAAATGGCTCAGCCATTAAAGGCTAGGCTCACAGCCACAAATATAAGAGAATTTAGAAGTTATGTGTCTCTTTCTGGGATGGTCTGACTTTGATTTTCAGCCAAACAGGATACTGAAAGTACTTTTTTTTTTTTTTTTCCAGACAGGGTTTCTCTGTGTAGCCAGACTTGACTGTCCTGGACTCGCTTTGTAGACTAGGCTGGCCTCTAACTCTCAGAGATCTGCCCACCTCTGCCTCCCCAAGTGCTGGAATTACAGGCACATGCCACCTCCCCAGGCTTAGTCCCTCCAACTTTTGTCTGTCTTGCATTTGTCTTCGTTCCAGACAGAGCCACTGCTAGTTCTTCCTACTGCCATCTTCTAGTCTATGGCCATACCTGTGTGACATATTATGACATGGCTTCTAACCTGGAAGCCCCGCTGGCCTCTAAGAAGCTATTTAGATGCAGACTTCTCAGTACCTTGCATCCTGGCTCAGTGTCATTTGGGTTGTTAGGTTAGAGCATAATAGAAGGGTCTGCTCACTGGCTATTCAGGTCAGTTTTGTTTGTGCAGCCACTCCTTCAGAGCCATCTATTCTGGCTTCCCTTTGAATCTTGGCTTCCCATTAGATTTGCGTGGCTGCCTTGGCCTCGGCCTCAGCCTTCCTTTAGGTCCTTAAGAACAAGTTTGCAGTCGGATGGTCGTGCACACCTTTAATCCCAGCACTCCAGGAGGAGGCAGAGGCAGCAGATCTCAGTGAGTTCAAGGCTAGCCTGGTCTACAAAGCTAGTTCTAGGACAGCCAAGGCTACACAGAGAAACCCTGTCTCAAAAAACAAACAACACAAAAGAACAAGATTGCTGTCAAACCTGGCCACCCAGGCCCTAGGATTCTGCTGCAGAAAGACCCTCACAGACCCTGACTGTGCAGCCAAAGCCCTTTCATACTACATACTAGGCAACCCTGCCTTCCCCCAAGGAAAACAGAGAAGAGGAAGAAGAGGAATAAGCAGCCATGATCGATTGGGGGATGGTGAGGAGGTGAAGTGGCAGATGGCTGTGGAGCAGGGGGTCAAGAACTTGGCCTCACCCTACTGCACCTCACTCCTGTCCCCATAGGATGCTGGCCCAAAAGAAGCAACACTCCTTTGGCCTGCACAGCGTAGCCTGTGTGGGCACAGAAGCCCACCTCTCCCTTTGTTCGCTGGAGTTCTATCGTGCCAATGACACTACCAGGTGCTCTGGGGGAAGCCCTGCAGTGGTGAGCTGTGTGCTGGGTCCTCTCTACTCCACCGCCACTGGTCAGAAGAAGCACCAACAGTCTAAGCCACAGGGGGAGGTATGTGAGACAATAAATGTTTTCATTCTGCAGTACTGGGGATTGAACCCCAGGCCACACACACACACACACACACACACACACACACACACACGCACGCACCGCAAACCTACCATTCAGCTCCACATCCTAGCCCAAGACAGTGAATTCGGCCTTGTCTCACCCAGGTGGGAACTCCCTAGCCTAGCCTCTACTCACTAAGCACAGCCTTGACCTTTGAAGACAGGGAGCCTTCCAGTGGCTGCGCCACAGACCCGATGCCACCCACTATCATAAAAACCTCATCAGTCACGTGGGCTCCGTAGCCCTCCTCAAGCCAATGTTTCCATTCACTCTGGGCATGTCTTTCTTCTACAGGCCCGTGTACGCCTAAAGGGTGGTGCCCACCCGGGAGAGGGCCGAGTGGAAGTCCTGAAGGCTGGCACATGGGGAACAGTCTGTGACCAAAAGTGGGACCTGCAGGCAGCCAGTGTGGTGTGTCGAGAGCTGGGCTTTGGCACTGCTCGAGAGGCCCTGAGTGGTGCCCGCATGGGGCAGGGTGAGGGGCGAGGATGTTCACACTACCAGGGATACATTCCTTGGGGAGATATGGGATCCTCTGGGCAGTGAAGGCCTAGCTGCCGCCTCCTCAGCCTTGACTTCTGACCCTAGGCATGGGTGCTATCCACCTGAGTGAAGTTCGGTGTTCTGGCCAGGAACCCTCCCTTTGGAAGTGCCCCTCCAAGAACATCACAGCTGAAGACTGTTCCCATAGCCAAGATGCAGGTGTCCGATGCAACCTCCCCTATACTGGGGTGGAGACTAAGGTCAGTCATACATTCTGTTTAGGGTCTTTCTACCCAGGCCTGGCCTCCAACACAGTGTAGCTGCATCCAACCCTTTACCCCAGGCCCGGACACGCTGCGGCTCCTACAGGGCCATGCCACTTGTGGCCCCGTCACCGCTCCCGGCTGGAGACCATTCCCAAAGTTCCCCTCTGTACCCCTACAGATCCGACTCAGCGGGGGCCGCAGCCGTTATGAAGGGCGAGTCCAAGTGCAAATAGGGGTACCTGGGCGCCTTCGCTGGGGCCTCGTCTGTGGGGACGACTGGGGGACACTGGAGGCCATGGTGGCCTGCAGACAACTTGGTCTGGGCTACGCTAACCACGGCCTGCAGGTAAGTGAGGAGAGGAGGGAGCTGAAGCTGTTGCCACCAAAGTCTGTGTTCTGGGCCAAGCACTGTGAAAACGAGCCCCTGGCCCTGGAAACTGCAACCTACGATCTGTCACCAAAACACCTGCCTACATCCTCAGGAGACCTGGTATTGGGACTCAGGGAATGTAACTGAAGTGGTGATGAGCGGAGTGCGTTGCACAGGGTCTGAGCTGTCCCTGAACCAATGTGCCCATCACAGCGCCCACCTCAGCTGCAAGAGGGCAGGAACCCGCTTCACTGCAGGAGTCATCTGTTCTGAAAGTGAGTGGGCAGTGTGAGCCAGAGAAGCAAGGCTCTCGCTTGGAGGGGGTGCGCTGTGACCTGCAGGGCTCTCCTTGACCACGAGAAAACCCAGTCTCCCATAAGGTGAGAGACGCACCCTCAGTGGTAACTGCCATCACTCTCTCCTCACGCAGCTGCTTCGGATCTGCTGCTGCATTCGGCATTGGTACAGGAGACTGCTTATATCGAAGACCGGCCACTGCACATGTTATACTGTGCTGCTGAAGAGAACTGCCTGGCTAGCTCCGCCCGCTCAGCCAACTGGCCTTATGGCCACCGGCGTCTGCTCAGATTCTCTTCCCAGATCCACAACCTAGGAAGAGCTGACTTTAGGCCCAAGGCTGGGCGCCATTCCTGGGTGTGGCATGAGTGCCATGGGTGAGAGGGCAGAAGGGGGCCAAAGAAAAAGGCAAGGCTGTAGGGGAAGTGACAAGCCTGCTGGAATCTGGGAAAGAATCACAAGTTCCCTTGTCCCACAGGCATTACCACAGTATGGACATCTTCACTCACTATGATATCCTGACCCCCAACGGCACGAAGGTGGCTGAGGGCCACAAGGCTAGTTTCTGTCTAGAAGACACTGAGTGTCAGGAGGGTGAGTTGGGGCCAGAGTGGACTTAAGCCGAGGCACAGCCTTGCCCTTCACTGACATATAATATTCCCTTTAGATGTCTCAAAGAGGTACGAGTGTGCCAACTTTGGAGAGCAGGGCATCACCGTGGGATGCTGGGATCTCTACAGGCATGATATTGACTGTCAGTGGATTGACATCACAGATGTGAAACCAGGAAACTACATTCTCCAGGTGCCTCACATCTGCCTGGGCTTTCAGATACTGGGGCTGTGGGTGGTGATGGCACCTTTGACCTGGAGGAGTGCAGCTGGGTGACACCAACTTTCTTCCTAATTCACAGGTGGTGATCAACCCAAATTTTGAGGTAGCAGAGAGTGACTTTACCAACAATGCAATGAAATGCAACTGCAAATATGATGGACATCGTATCTGGGTGCACAACTGCCACATTGGTGAGCGATGGAGGGTTAAGTGGAGGAAGGAGGGAGCAGCTCTCATTTCCCTAAGTGCTTGCTGTGTCTCCCTACCATTCCCTATGATGGCCATGTGCTCCTGCCTCTGCAGGGAGAGCCCTCACAGTGCCTGTCTACTCTGCAGGTGATGCCTTCAGTGAAGAAGCCAACAGGAGGTTTGAGCGCTACCCTGGCCAGACCAGCAACCAGATCGTCTGAAATGCAACCACCCTCTCTGCAAACCACCACTGGCCCCCAATGGCAGGGGTCTGAGGCTGCCATTACCTCAGGAGCGTACCACAAGAACCCCTGATGTCAGCAGGCCCACTACAGTCATCCATCTGTGCTCTATGAGTGATGAACTGTTTTAGAGAAGTTGGTGCCTCCCTTACAGGGTCAGCTGTCATAACCTTTGGCCAAGCATGGAGAATCAGCGAACAGACCCAGCAACACAGAACACACCACAAAGAACTGCCCCACAGGAGAGGAGCAGCTCATTCCCTTGATTAGGGATGTCAGGAGGGTCAGCTCCCACAGTCTCAGTTCTCCTAAGTACCGCGTTACCTCTAGCCTTTTGGTGGGGAAAAAGACCCAGCCCCCTATTTTTGACTGTAACATGTTGCTAGGTATAATTTTATTTTATATAAAATGTGTTCTTCAGAGCCCAGGACTTGTGCCAGTGGTTAGAGGGACCTGCCCTCATAGGTCCATTGAGTCCTCTGCCCAGGTACACGTAGAGCCTAGGCTAGAAAGGCAAGGAGGAAATCAGCCAGAGCTTAGTAGTCTTGCTAGTCCAGTTATTCTGTGACCTCGGGGGTCACATACAAGGTCAGTGTTTCTGATCCCCGCCGGATCCGCACTGCCAGCTGTGACTGGGTTCGAACAGCCTCATACACATCTTCAGCATTCTGTACCATACGCTCCCCAATGGCCAAGATCACATCACCAGGCCGCAGACCAGCCCTGTGGAGGATGGACAGGGTGAGGAAGGAGTAGACAGCTGGGTTCAGGGATCCATGCACACCACACCACACCACTCACAGGGCTAGTTCTCCATCACCTGTGTGCGGGGGAGCCCAGGATAACTTTATGGATGAGGACACCATGCTGAACATCAGGAAAGCTTGGCTCTCGGAGCTGTAGTTCAGCAAGGATGCTAAAAGGGCACAGACCACTGTTAGCTACACACTGGCTCTCTCCTCCTCCTCCTTTCTACCTTCCAGAGCTTAGATATACACATAAAAAAGATAGCTAATCCAAATGATACACACTGGTAAATCAACTACACTTCTGCCATTCTGGAATTCTACTATAAGGAAGGGACCTAGAAGGGTGGGTAGGTCCTATCACCTATACAAAATAGTGGTGTTAAGACACAAAAGTGGAAAATCAAAGCAGTCCTGGAGAAATGACAAGCAGAGTCTAGAAGGCTAATTAGAGACAGGTGGAAATAGTTCTTCAATGCTAGATCAACGAAAGCTTTAAATCAAAGAATTTAACAGGATGCAATCAGGTGAAAGGGTACAAGATGCAATAGGATGAGAAAGTTATGATGAGAGGGAACAGCTCTGTGAAAGCAGTCAACAGCTCATCTTAGATAAAGACAGACATGAGAGCAAAACCCAAGAAGAGAGTCCAGCTGTCTACCACTGAGCACACTGGTGGTCCCATATGTCATGACCCCAAACATACCTGGGAGTCAGAGTTAGCATCATCACCCCTATGTAGCGGCGCTGGGACCCACTGATTCCAAACCAGGAATCTGTAAGAAGAGGACAAATAAGCCCACCCCTTTACATCCTTCCTTCCCTCCCCTCCTACCAGTAAACCCTCTACACCAAGTCCCAATGAGTGCCCCTCCCCTGTGCCCCACCCCCCATTAGAAAGGAAACCCTTTCCCTGTAAGACAGGCTCACTTTTCTTTTCCCCGCGATGCAGAAACTCCCTAAGGCGATCAGAAGGGATGGCAAAGGAGATTCCAGCTGTCACCTTCATGGTGTTCACTCCAATCACCTCCCCATCCTGCAGGGACACAGCCCCCTGTCCCCTAGCCCACACAGATGGCAGAGGATGGGGGCACCTGAACAAGAGTAGCGAGGACTTGGGGGCAGGGTCTGGCTGGATACGAGGAGACGATCAAGAGGCTACAGAAGCTTAACTAAGAGTCCTTGAATCAGAGAGAGAGAGAACACCCTTCCCACACTGGATTCTTAGGAGAACATGGCACTTACCAGGTTAACCAGGGGACCACCAGAATTTCCAAACTGTGGGATAAGATGAAAGAAAACATCAAAGAGATCCGGGGTTCTATGCCTCTGGGATAGAATTTTATAACTAGCCAAAACAGGGTGTAGGGAGATCCTTCAAATTCCATTCTCAGCCCATGAACTACAGTGGCTGTATTTTGCAGCCCGCAAGTCAGTTGGTGCCCACGCCAGACAGCTGCCCTCCCCAATTCCAACCTAGCTCCTAATTTCTCTCCTATCAGGACGCACATCTATAGCTGCATCAGTCTGAATGTATTCCACGTTGGTCTGAGGAAGTCCCAGGTCCCTGGCTGGACGCTGAGCAGAGCTGACAATGCCAGATGTGATGGTGTTCTGCAGTGCAAAGGGACTTCCCATGGCAACAACAAACTCCCCTTGCCGGACATCAGCAGAGCGGCCGAGGGGCAGTGTGGGAAGAGGCTCCTTAAGGGAAATGAAGACACCAAAACCGGTCATTTTAAGAAGGGAGCAAGTTAACAGAGGCCATCAGATCTGGCCTACTCCATCCCCACCTTGGTTTGAATCCTCAACGTAGCAATGTCTGCCACGGGATCCACAGCTGTGACCATGGCCTCATAGGTGTCTCCGCTACGCAGCCTCACTCTCACTCGCCGCCGATCAGCCACCACGTGGGCGTTGGTAACGATGAGCCCATCTGAAGCCACTACGAATCCCGAGCCGTTTGAGATGGGGACTTCACGACCGGAGAAAGGGTGCCTGGGATGGGGGAGAGCACCGATTACACTGCAGCTTCCACCCCATCTGCTCGCTTGCCTTACGGCAGGTGGTTTCAACACCTCCCGGCCAGCTTCTCCATTACCGGTCCAGGATCTCGATATAGACCACAGCTGGGGCTGTCTTCTCCACCACATCAGCGATGAAATTGTACTGGCTCCGGGGAGACGTGGGTGGCGGGGCAGGAACTGCGGCCAGCACCGAGGGAGGACCCCGCCCCCAGCCCCACAACAGCAGCAGCGCTGCACCCCCTGCTCCCACCGCCACCGCCAGCCATTCGCGCCGACGGGCTCCGAGGCTCCTGCAGGCCTGCTGGGCACTGGAGCCTGGAGTCCCCACAGTCGGTCCTTCCCAGAGATCCGGGGTCCCCGACGTCAGACATGCCCGTGATGCAAGGACCCCCACAGGCACCCGGGCCGGGAGACTGGGGGTCCCAGAAGTCAACCGGGCCTGAGGGTCAGGAGTTCGAGTTCCTGACGTCAGCAGAGCCCGGAGGTCAGGGGTGAACAGGGGGCCTTTCCCCCAGAAGATGCCCCCCAAAGCCCGCCAAGCCCGAAGGCTCCAGCCTGCACCCCGCCCCGCCTTCAGCGCAGCCATCAGCTCCGCCTTGGCACTGTCCTCGCCCGCCCTTCTCAGAGGCGGTGCTCTAGAGCGCAGCAAGCCGACTGGGAGAAGCGAGGTACGCCGGTATCTGTTCAGTGCATGCCGGGAAGTGTAGTCCCTTCAGGACTGGCTCTCTCAGGCGTCTCTCACACATAAACACACACACACACACACACACACACACACACACACACACACACACACACACACGGTCCTCCGGGCCGCAAGGCATTTTGGGAGCGCAAGCCCTTCCGGGGCGCCTCCGGGCCTCGGGTCCTGGCATCCCCGCGGATGCCCAAAGACTCCGCCTTCCCAGGAGCCCCCGCGGCCCTGCGAAGATGGCGGCGACGGCGGCCCCGCTTTCCTGAGGTGGCTGCGATGGAACCTCCCCCAGCTCCGGGGCCGGAGCGGCTCTTTGACTCACACCGGTAAGCGCTGCGGAGGGAAGAGACCGGTCCGCGCGTCCTCTCGCCTTCGGCGCCTGATCGCGTCGCCTCTCGCCGCAGGCTCCCGAGTGACGGCTTCCTGCTGCTCGCGCTGCTGCTCTACGCGCCGGTCGGCCTCTGCCTCCTGGTTCTGCGCCTCTTCCTCGGGCTCCACGTCTTCCTGGTCAGCTGTGCGCTGCCTGACAGCGTCTTCCGCAGGTGCGGACTGTGGTGCCCGGGGAGCGTCCGGGCCGGGCCTGGCTCGAGGCCGCGCAGTCACCGCCGCCTGTGTCCCCAGGTTCGTGGTGCGGACAATGTGTGCCGTACTGGGGCTCGTGGCCCGGCAGGAGGACACTGGACTCCGGGATCACCGCGTCAGGGTCCTTATTTCCAACCATGTCACACCTTTTGACCACAACATAGTCAACCTGCTCACCACCTGTAGCACCGTGAGTGAGGGGCGAGGCCGAGAGCGCCACCGGGTGGCTCCCTAGGCCTGAGCTCAAGGCTCACCTTTACCCATTGGGGTTCTCTTGGGGAATACTGAGCCATTCCCCTCATCTCATAAACGCCACCCCACGTGTTCTCTTCTTCATTCTTTCTTTTTCTGACATCCCCCCCATTCTTTCCTTCTTGCTTTTTCTCCTTCCTGTTCTCAGCCTCTACTCAATAGTCCCCCCAGCTTTGTGTGTTGGTCTCGGGGCTTCATGGAGATGGATAGGCGGGTGGAGTTGGTGGAGTCACTCAAGAAATTCTGTGCTTCCACGAGGTTTCCGCCCACACCCTTGCTGCTCTTCCCCGAGGAAGAGGCCACCAATGGCCGAGAGGGGCTCCTGCATTTCAGGTGGGTTAGCACAGGTATCTGGACCCAGTTGAGTGAGTTGCCAGGCTCCTGGGTGAGCCTGCCCTAGTTCATTTCCTGTCTGCCCACTTTTAGTCCTGCCCCCGAAATGATTAATTCCTTAATTCCTCTGTTTTCTGCTGTAGTTGGGCAGTTTCCTGGTTTAAGTCAGGTACGAGTTGTTGGCTGGGCTAGGCTGAACTCCCTTTCTACTCTTTCTTTCTTAGTTCGTGGCCATTTTCTATCCAGGATGTGGTACAACCTCTTACCCTGCAAGTTCAGAGACCCCTGGTCTCTGTGGTGAGTGCATGCTGGACAGGGAAGTTTGGAGGGAAAGTTTCCCCGCTTCTGGCCCTGACTTAAGCCTCACTTCATGCCTCCATTCAGACGGTGTCAGATGCCTCCTGGGTCTCAGAACTGCTGTGGTCACTTTTTGTCCCTTTCACGGTGTATCAAGTAAGGTACTAACTGTCCTCAGTTTTTGGTGGCTGGGAAGATGCTCACTTCAAGGTCAAGGGAGTGGTGACCTCTGTCCTGTGTGTCTGTGGACTTGTTAATGTCAGAGTTCCACCCCAGAGGAACTCTTATCCACCATCTCCTAACTCTCACTGCCACTGTTCAAGAAAAATGAGGAAGGGATGATACCCTTACCCCTGGGTGCCTTAGCAGGGCAGGGCTTTGTTTTTTGCAGGTGGCTTCATCCCGTTCGTCGCCAGCTTGGGGAAGAGAATGAAGAGTTTGCGCTTCGTGTACAACAGGTGGTAGTGGACACGGGCATGGTGGAGGTGGGGTCCCTCTTCAGGGTCAAGGGATAAGAAAGCTTGAAGTGGCCACAGTTACAACCTTCCAATTCTCCCTAGCTGGTGGCCAAAGAATTGGGCCAGATAGGGACCCGGCTCACTCCAGCAGACAAAGCAGAGCACATGAAGCGACAAAGACACCCCAGAGTACGCCCCCAGTCAGGTGTGTGGTCCCTGTGCACACAGGTGTTCGCTCCGGATGGTGGTTGTGCTTACTTGATTACCCTTGCCCACCTCTTTCTTGGTTCTCCACTCAGCTGATCCTTTTGTTTGTTTGTTTTGTTTGTTTTTTTAAAACAGTGCAGTCTTCTTTCCCTTCTCCCAGCCCTTCTTCTGATGTGCAGCTGACAACGCTGGCTCAGAGAGTCAAGGAGGTCTTGCCCCATGTGCCACTGAATGTCATCCAGACAGACCTGGGTATGGGAGAGGGTAGCTTCACAGAATGACAGGCACAGGGAAATTGCGTTGTGCCAGAGAAGGTACAGGGAATGGACCCTCCGATCCTCTCTTCCTAGCCAAGACTGGGTGTGTAGACTTGACCATCACAAATCTGCTTGAGGGGGCAGTGGCTTTCATGCCTGAAGACGTCACTGAGGGAACTCCGGCCCTGGCCACAGCCTCTGCCCCAAAGGTGAGGCCCAGGAGTAGTCAAGGCCAAGACTTAAGGGTAGGTCGGGGCAGTCTCTTTGCTCCCTCTCCCTGACTTCTCTTGTGCTGTTGAGACCCTAGCACAGTGCCTCTCTTGCAAAGTAGGCATTCGATGGGTGTTTAATGATGATGACTTCGCAAGCCCTCTGACATTGTGATCACCTCAGTTCCCCAGCTCTGGCCTGGTGACCCCTCAGCCCACAGCCCTAACATTTGCCAAGTCTTCCTGGGCCCGTCAGGAGAGCCTGCAGGAGCGCAAGCAGGCACTGTACGAATATGCAAGAAGGTGAGAGGTTTACAGGACAATATGTCGGAAGAAACAAGTTGGAGAAAGGCCTGATTAAGCTGATATGACAAAGCCTGCACACCGTCTCTTCCCATGTCCCACAGGAGATTCAGAGAGAGGCAGGCCCAGGAAGCTGACTGAACCCAAAGGAACAGGATGGTACCCAGAGCCGCAGGACGGAGACTGGGGGCAGCCCTCACCCAGCTAAAAACAGGCCGGATGAGTGGGTGGTAAAAGGGAGGGATGGGGCTCCCCCAATCTCACATTAAATTCAGGGTTTCCACTCAAGGTCTCTGTTGCCTCTCTGGGTTTCAAAAGCCCCTTGAGCAGGTTCCTTTTCCTTGGTTGAGGAGTATGTGGTGAGGATGGTCAGAATGGAACTGTGAAATTATCTCATGCTAAACTGAAGCCAGAACAACTGGATCCTTGCTTGGTTGCAAGTCCCAGAATACCTTTCAGGAGCACAAGCCTGTCACGTTCACACACGCTCAGTGTGGCAGCAGGAACCTGCTTTTCATAGGTTCCTCTAGCTAAGTTAACCAAGGTGGAGCAAAAGGCCCCACCCCCAGAGATGAAGCTACTGGATTGGATTTTGAGTTCAGTCTTGGGGTGGGGCTGGAATTCACCTTTGTACTCCAGGCAGGCCTGGGTTGGTAGTGCCTGGCTGGGTGTGTCCAGAACTGGCTGCCATCCTGACGCGTCTCAGAGCTGCTGGCAGGTTTGAATACAGGATTATAGAGATATCCCACTCTCTCTTTTCCAAATTTCATGCTTTTTCCCCACCTTGGGTCCTTCCCACAGATTACTCTGCTAATGGTAATTCCTGCTTCCCCAGGGGCTCCTGTGCTAGTCACAGATCTTTGCTGCTCAACCACAAGGAGGGTAAAAGTCCACTTTGATGGCCCCTTAGAAACACCCAGCATTGTTTCCCGGAAAGCAAGGACCGCTGGGAAGGATGGGCCCCAAGGCATTTTCCCCTCTGGGTTAAGATTGAGAATCAGGCTGAGAGAAATTTGGTGTCAGTCACCAGATCTAAAGCCTTACTGGCTGCCCTGCTTTCCGCAGGTTCTATGGGACAGCCACCATGGCCTCTGGGCTGGCAGAAGAGTCTGAACCAAGTCTTGGGGAGTCTGAACTGGCTGTGAACCCCTTTGATGGGCTCCCCTTCTCTTCTTGCTACTATGAGCTACTTGAGCAGCGAAGAGCCTTGCCCATCTGGGCTGCTCGCTTCCTGTTCCTGGAGCATTTGGAGAGTAGCCCCACTGGAGTGGTGCTGGTATCTGGGGAGCCCGGCTCTGGCAAGAGCACCCAGGTGGAGGAAGATTCTGGGAGTGGACAGAGGGCAGGGTTAAATGCCTTTTCCTAGGTAAAGAATGGGGATGTGGGAGAGATGACCGAAGGAAGGTGGGTTTGGCTGACCCCAGTGGGTAGTCAAGATTCAGGAATCCCAATTCAACTGGCCATAGTTCCAACAGCACTTTGGTCAGAAGTCCTCCGACGCCCTGACCAATGGTCCTTCCCTTTCTCTACCCAGATTCCTCAATGGTGTGCAGAGTTTGCACTGGCCAGGGGATTCCAGACAGGCCAGGTTATAGTCACTCAGCCCTACCCTCTGGCAGCCATGAGCCTGGCTTCGAGGGTGGCTGATGAGATGGACCTGACCCTGGGTCATGAGATCGGATACAGCATCCCACAGGAGGACTGCACTGGGCCCAACACCATGCTCAGGTGGGCCATTTGCAGTCTGGTCCAAGGCTGCTTCCCATTACCGAGCGGAGACAAACCGAGTTGTCTGGCGCCTCCTCGTACCCCCAGTTTAACCTGCCCTGAGTCATGGGGTGCAAACCTCACCCTCTCCACAAGATAGAGGATATAGTGTGTGAACCAAGTGTCCCCAGCTGAGATATGGGGTCACACTTAGTGGTCCACAGGCTTAGGAAGTTGATGAAAACATCTTTTTCTGACCTTCAATATCAAAGTCTAGGCACCTTGGGGACAAGTACCTGGACTTGGGCCTGCTGTGTCCACACTGACTGCCTGCCCACTACAAATGTCAACAGGTTCTGCTGGGACAGGCTACTTTTACAGGAAGTAGCCTCAACCCGGGGCCCTGGAGCCTGGAGTGTGCTGATCCTGGATGAGGCTCAGGAGCGGTCAGTGGCCTCAGATTTACTGCAGGGGCTCTTGCGAGACGCCAGACTGAGAGACCTTCCAGGGGATCCCAGAGTGATTGTGGTTACTGACTCAGCCCTTGAACCCAAACTCCAAGCTTTCTGGGGCAATTCTCCTATTGTGCGTGTACCCAGAGAGGCTGGTGAAAATCCCACCCTTACCTACAAGGACACTGTCCCTACTGACCTAGTGGAAGCTGCCTGCCAAGCTGTGCTTGAACTGTATCGACAGGAAGAGGCTCCAGGAGATGTGCTGGTGTACCTGCCCAGTGAGGAGGTAAACAAAAGGAAAACGTGGATTATGGGAAGCATTCCTATGCTGCCTTCCTGTCCCGGGGCAACACGATAGGAATAGTAGTTGTATTTACTCTCTGCTGGAGTCTTGGCGTGAGGATCAAGGACTTCAGAATAAAGAACCCTGCTGCCACTTTTTAAGTTCCTTATAATGCAACATTTTGTGCACAGAAAGCTGAAGTTAGGACGCCCCCAGCTTCAGAAGTATGAGTGTGTTCTCAGATGAAGGGCCTTAGCTTTCATCCGTTTGTTTAAAAGGTCTGTGCTCTGCCCACCCCACCCCCAGAAACGTCAGAACTGCTCTAATGTTACACCCGTCTCCTCAGGAAATTTCCCTATGCTGCGAAACCTTGTCCAGGGAGTTGGGGGTGCTGACTGTCCCGGGGCCTCCACCACGGATACTGCCCCTTCACCCAGGCTGTGGTCAAGCCGTCCAGGCTGTGTATGAGGACACAGGCAGGAGTGTCCAGAAGATCGTGGTCACTCACTGGCTGGCAGACTTCTCCTTCTCTCTCCCTTCCATCCAGCATGTCATTGACTCAGGACGGGAACTTCGCAGTGTGAGTGAGAGAAATGAGGGGGAGTGGAGCCTCAGATAGAAATGGACCACTCTGATCTGGCTTGGCCTTGTCTGGGGGCTGGATGACAGGTTTACAATCCTCGGATCCGGGCAGAATCCCAAGAGTTGAGACCAATTAGCAAGTGTCAGGCGGAGGCAAGACTACTACGGGCCAGGGGGTCCCCACCAGGTAAGAGCCTCTGTCCTCACACAAAACAAAACCTCCATACAAGCCCCAGGAGTCTACTTCCGCAGGCCTCTCTCCCCTCAGGGTCTTGCCTCCGCCTGTACTCTAAGGCCATCCTAGAACTAGAGGCTCCCCCGCTTCCCTACCCCAAAGTGTATGAAGAGAATCTGAGCTCCCTGGTGTTGCTACTAATGAGGAAGCAGATTGCCGAGCCAGTGGAATGCCACTTCCTGGACCGGCCTGGTGAGCCCCCACCCTGCCCCAGGGCGGCTCTGACTGCAGGGCGGCTCTGACTGCTTGTGATGTCTACACCCTGTGTCCTTACCAGCTCCAGAAGCACTGATGCAGGCCTTGGAAGACTTAGACTATCTGGCTGCTTTGGATGACGATGGGGAGCTGTCGGACCTGGGAATCATCTTGTCAGAATTTCCCCTGCCCCCTGAGCTGGCCAAAGCCCTGCTGGCCTCGTGCGAGTTTAACTGTGTGGATGAAATGCTCACTCTCGCTGCCATGCTCACTGGTATATTTCTAGATTTAATGCGCCCCGTGTTAAGGACTCTGCCACTTGTTAATCGGGACTTCGGGCTTTTGCTGTGCTGGGGATGGTACCCAGGGTCTCCTGTCTGCTAGGCAGCCAGCTCTTTAGCCCTGCGCCGGGCTGAAGCTGAATCACTGGTTGCCAGCCTTCCCGCCCCTCCACACCGAGGGGCCAGGTGTCCGCCCCTCTCTTGCTATCATCTCCACAGCCTTTTTCCCTAACGCTTCTCTCTTCTTGCCCACACTGACTAGGTCCACTCACCTGTCCAACATAATCCTCATCCCAGTCTGTCCTGGGTGTGGCTCTCCTGCGGCATTCCAGCTTCAGGACCATAGCCTTGAAATGACAGCTCGCTAGTGAGGGTCCAGACGTTTGAGCATTTATTCACAGCCTTTGATGAGAGAATGCTCATTACTTCCACTTCAAAACTGTCTCCTCTCTTTGCCTCTGATATCACATGTAGTGTTTGCATATGTGTGTGTGTGTGTGTGTACGTATGCATGAGTATGCATGGACTCTAAAGCCAAAGAAGGATGCCAGGGGGCCTGCTCCACCCTCTGTCCTTTATTCCCTTGAGGCTGGCTCTCTTGCTGAATCTGGAGCTAGGCTGGTGTCTTGAGCCCAAGTGATCCTCCTATCTCCACCCCCTACAGTCTTTTTGTTTGTTTTGTTTTTCCAGACAGGGTTTCTCTGTGTAGCCGATCCTGGAACTCACTCTGTAAATCAGACTGGCCATGAACTTCCTGAGTACTGCATGTGCCACCACCATCCAGCCCACTCCCTACAGTTTTTTTTTTTTTAACTTATTTACTTTTATTTGCATTGGTATTTTGCCTGCATGTGTCTGTGTGAGGGTGTCAGATCCCTGGATCTAGAGTTACAGACAGTTGTGAGCTGTCATGTGGGTGCTGGGAATTGAGCCCAGGTCCTCTGGAAGAGCAGACAGTGCTCTTAACCCCTGAGCCATCTCTCTAGCAGTTTTAAGGTGATGGGTGTGTGTAGCCACATCAGGTGGCATTTTCATGGGTGTGTGGGATTTGAACTCAGGTCCTCATGCTGTGTAATAACTGCTCTTAACCACTGAGCCACCTTCCCAGCCACCCCCTTTCTTTTTGAGACAGGATCTTGCTATATAGCCTAAGCTGGCCTTAAACTTGAGCACGTGGTTCTAACCTTTGACTTGTGTGTCTTCTCAATCCCAGAACTCTGAGTGACTCCATCTGCAGCCAGTTCACAGTGCTGCCTCTATACTTGAAATTCCCAAACTGTACTTTGCATCTCTCTGCCAGGACCATTATAAAAACAACCAACCATAACAAAAACAGGGTCTCATTATATAGCCCAGCTGGTCTTGTAGTCACAGCGATCTGCCTGCCTCTGCCTTCCAAGTCCTGGGATTATCTTGGCCTTTTTTCCACCCCAAGGAGCACTCTTTTTTCTTTTTCTTTTTTTTTTTTTTTAATTTTTATTTTTTTTATACCAGTAGCATTCTTTAGCTATTAGGAAGGATGAAATGGGGAGGCAAAGGGGAAAAGATGAGGAGAGGGAAGAAAGGGACACAGAGAGAAAGAAATAAAGACCGAGACCTCACGCCCCCGCCAACACACACACCAAGATTTTATTTTTATGTGTAAGGCAGCATGCTGGCGGTACATCACAGCATCCAGTACCTGTGGAGGCCATAAGAGGGCGTCTGATCCCCTGGAACTGGAGTTTCAGATCTTGTGAGCCACCGCATAGGTGGGTTCTCTCCAAGAGCAGCCAGTGCTGTGACTGCTAAACAATCTCTCCAGATCCATGCCCCTCTCTTTTTAAAAAGTATTATCATGCATGATGTGGGATGTCAAGCGGTGGGGGTGAGCCGTAGCACACGTGTGGAGTCAGGAGGTGAGATTGCAGAATTGGTTCTTCCTCTTAGATTCTGGTTCTGGGGACTGAACTAGAGGCTGGGCTTGTGGGGCATGCCTTGAGTCATTTTGAAGGCCTGCTCTTTATTTTTTTTATTTTTGGACAGGGTTTTACTGTGTAGTCCAGACTGCCCTAGGATCCATTGTATATCCTAGTATATGCTAATGTCAAACTTGGAATAATCCTCCTGTCACAGCCTCCCAGGTGGTAGGATTACAAACGCGTGCCACAACTCCTGACTTTCCTAGTAAATATTTCTCCTAGACTAGTCCATCGTGTCTCAGCTCAGCACTGAACTCAGCAGTCTCTTCACCTGCCCTCTCACCCACTACCACAGCCTTCCTCTCCTGCTTCAGCCAGCCCGGCACCTCACCTGTTCTCACCTTCTCACCCTCTACTAGCCTGTCTCTAGTTTCCCTGTTTGGCTCCTCCATGTGCTTTTCAGTCACCTGCTCCCTGCTCCTCCGGCCACTCCCATGGTCTTCCGCCAGTCGTGTGGACCACCACTTGGACTTTCTTACTTTAGCATTCTTCTTCAGTGGCTGTTCTCACGTTCTAGACTGTGCTAACTCTTTTGCCTCACACAGTCAGCCTTTTATCCTGACTATGCAGACCAATCCAGCTTCCCTTGCCATCCTGCCACAGGCCACCCATCCCACCCAAACTAGATGGCCCAGATAAGCCTTAGCCTTTGTGCCATGCTGTTCCCAACAGCTTCAAATAGTCCCACTGTCCCTTCTGCACTCCTACTTCTGACACTGATCCAAGGATTTCTTGCTTTTCTTCACCCTTGTCCCACTACCAAAGCCTGGAGCAACTCACCTTCTCTTTGCTTTCAGAGTACCAAACACACCTGTTTTTCTTACTCGTGCATTTCCTTGTTGGACTCTCCCACCTGACGTGTGTGGTGTGTGTGTGTGTGGGGGGGGTGCATCAGTGTTCTTGCTCGAAAAGGCCAAAGGAAGCAGATCATCTTTTCTGCTGGGCTGACCGGACAGCAAGCTCCCAGGATCTGCCTGTCTCTACCCATCAGGTTCTGGAATTACAGGTATAGGTAGCAGCTCTAAGCTTTTTTATGTGGCTATTGGAAATTCAAATTCAAGCCTTCATTCTTATACAGCAAGAACCCACTGAGTCATCTGCCCAGCCTCTCTCCTACCAGACTCTAATCTCCTTAAGGGCAAAAACTGTCTTTCATTTCCCGCCATCAGTACCTAGGTGAGATGGGCTACAGGACGCTCAGTGGATACCACAATGCACTGGTGCTTCTGTCTCTCAGGACAAAGTCCTGTATCGATTAATGTAACCTGTGCATATTCTCCTGCATACTTTGCATAACCTCCAGATGACTTACAGTACCCTGTACTGTGTGCAGACATATGGAAATGCTACCCTATATTGTTTTAGAAATAACAGACAAGGATAGTCTCTATAGATGTAGTTTTTGGTTTTGTTTTTTGTTTTTTGTTGTTTTTTTTTTTCTGAATACTTTCAGTTGATTGAATCTACAGATACAGATCTGTGCTTGTGGAGGGCTGGCTGCGTTTGCTTCCAAAGAATAATGAAGTGCAGAGAACCTAGAATGTACTGTCTTTTGAATCAAGTCCCCAGAGGATTACTCCTACTTTTTCAGTACTCTCTCAGTGTTACTACCCTTCCTGATTCCTCCCAAACCCCCTTCCTGTCTCCGCCTCCAGCTGCTCCTGGGTTTTCCCGGCCTCCACAGTGTGCGGAAGAGGCTGCCTTGCGTCGGGCCCTGGAACACGCAGATGGCGATCACAGCTCTCTGATTCAGGTCTATGAAGCCTTTGCACAAAGTAAGTGACTCAGTCTGTACCCTCAGAGACTCCCAGGAAATATCCAATCAGCCAATAGACCTCTGCGTTCAGGAAGAGGAGGCCCTCTGGCCTGCAGTCATTCTTTGTGCATCTTAAGGACTTAATTACAGCCATTTCCTTTCTTCTCCAAGGTGGAGCAGATGAGGCTTGGTGCCAGGCTCGGGGTCTAAACTGGGCAGCGCTGTGCAGGGCCCGTCAACTCCGGGCAGAGCTCCTGGAACTCATGCAGCGGATTGAGCTCCCCCTGACCCAGCCAGCCTTTGGCTCCCAGCAGAACCGCAGAGACCTTCAGAGAGCTCTGCTGTCAGGATTCTTCCTCAAGGTTGGGGAGAGGGCCCAGCGAGACAGACTCAAAAGGCATCTGCTTGCTGTGCTGGTGAATGCCTTTAATCCCAGCACTCCAGAGGCGGGCGGGCAGAGCTCTCTCAGTTTGAGACCAGTCTGTTCTACATAGAAAGTTTTCCCACAGCTGGTGCTACGCAGAAAGAGTCCATGTCCGAAAGGGGTGGGGGTGGGCGGATGGCTTCTCAGGGGACCAAGGTTCAGATCCTAGCACCCACACGATAGCTTACAACCATCCTTCACTCCAATTCCAGAGAATTCGACACATCTGACCTTCAAGGGCAGGCACGTGGTGTGCACACCTACAGGCAGAACACCCGTACACATAGATAAAATAAATACGCCATTTTTTAATTTTAGAAAAAAATGAATCAAAAGGCAGGGGAGGGCTGGGGGAGAGCTGAGGTAGAACACCTTGCTACCTACTCAGCCTCAAGGGACAGACTTTGATCCCCAGAACTATGGGTTCACTTGTCATTCTGGCACTGGGGAGGCAGAGACACTCGTTCCCCGGGGCTGCCTACCCAACCAGACTAACCTAATGGCAGGTTCCGGGTCTGTCTCCAAAAAAAAGGTGGATGGTGCCCGAAGAATGCACCCAAGACTGACTCCTGAAGATACACACACACACACACACACACACACACACACACACACACATTTTACTTTTAGGCTCTACAATACTCTTAATCTTTTCATGCTCCTTCTTTTTACTTTCTTCTGTCTTTAAAGGCACTGGTGAGACCAGATCTCATGCTTTCTAAGCTGCCTTCATACTTTCTGTAAGCTTAGGCTGGCCTCAAACTCCTGCTCCTCCTGCCTCCGCCTCTGCAGTGCTGGGACCACCACCACACCCAGCACTGACCTCCTCTTGATTTTCTCTACTCCTTTACTTATTCCATCCGTGTACTTGTGTTTCAATGAGGTGGCCCGAGACACAGACGGGACTGGAAATTACCTGCTTCTCACCCATAAACACGTAGCCCAGCTGTCTTCAGACTGCTGCTACCGAAGCCGCAGGGCGCCAGCGCGGCCGCCTGCGTGGGTCCTCTACCACAGCTTCTCCATAGCCAAACACAACTGCCTTTGCGTTGTCTCTGAGATTCAACCTGAGATGTGAGTTTCCTGGCCCTCACGCTTGTGCTCTTACACTGTCCTTCCCCTCCCAGGGCCGGACCAAACCGAAAGCTGTGGAGTGAGACTGAGGAGGAGGGTTTGTGAAAGGGGTGGAGGGGAAAGGGAAGATCTTACTCTGCCTTTCTTAGCAGGCTGGTGGAGCTAGCCCCTCCCTACTTCCTGAGTAACTTGCCCCCTAGTGAGAGCAGAGACCTCCTGAACCAGCTGAGGGGAGCCGCAGAGGCAGAGCCAGCGGCAGAGCCTGAAGCACCCTCTCCCCGGGAGTATGGAGACAGCTGTGTTGTGCAGTGAGCTGCCTATGGACAGAGCCAACCCCATCACGTAGCCCCAGGGCAGTCAGCCCGGCTAGAAACCCTAGAAACCCAGCGTGGGGTCAAGTATACTCCTGGAACCTAAGAGCCAAGAAATGGTGGGAGGGGAGGGAAGGGGAGCCATAGTCTGGGACTAGGCAGACCTTTCTTCTTCTATCTATGGGCAAGGGAGCAAACGTTGGGCCCCACACAATTTTGCACTCTCCTCAGGACAATAAAAGACTTTTCTGGGATGCCATGTTTGATTTTGGTTCTGCAGCGCCGTCTACAACACCCATGAGTCAGAGACCAGCTTGCGCAGGTACAGCCCCTGCCCACCTCGACCAAGCCTTTGTGCGGCCTGCTGTAGCTGTCACTAACACGACTACCAGTGTGTCCCTGTCGCAGGGTTCCGGCCGCTCCCAGAAACAAGATGGGGACACTGGAGTGAACAAAATATTCCCTTAAACCAGAAAGCTTCGCACCTCAGCTATCACAAAGCCTCCCATGGCCTCGGCTCACCTACAGCTTGCAGTCCTTCTAATTTTTCATTGTTTCATTGTGCGTGTGTGCGCACACGTGTGTGCACGCATGAGCATGCCAGAACACACGCGCCGTGGTCAGAGGACAATTTGTAGAAATCAGTTCTCTTCTTCCACCAAGCTGGTCCTAGGGGTCAAACTCAGGTTGCCAGGATTACTGCAAGTGCCTGTCTCCTAAAGTCTTTCTAAAGATGTCCTGGTCTTCTTCTCTGGCTGGGTCTCCTTCCCTTCTTCCACCCTTATTCCATTAATTTCTGAATCCACCGCTTTCCTGCACGTTGTCAATGTGTTTCTGAAATATGGTGGAAAGAAAGGCTTAATCCATGTAACTCCCCAGAGCTCCTTTCCCTGGAGATCCTGGCCTCCCGTTTCATCTGTCTCCACCCCGGTGATGTCAGCCGGCTCCCCCAAAGGCAGGCATCTGCAATTTTTTTCTCTCTAGATCTTACATTAGTTTTGCCTACCGTTAATCTTGCTAAAGGTCCTCAGTTTCCCTTCCTGCACCACAGCACCGCTGACTTTATGACCTGCACATCTCCAATCTTGAATCATGTTTGATTCACAAGTCCCAAAGCGTGTCTCCTGTTGACTGTAACAGCGGGCCCATGAGCTGTCCTCCGGTTCCTCCCTCCCGTTCTCTGGCCCTCCACGGCGCCTGAGGCAGGTTCTCGTCCCGGCTTTTACATCAGAGTAGAGAACCTCCTTACCTACAGCACTGAGACTCTCAACGCGAGCAGCGGCCGCAGGTTGGACACATGACACCGTGACACTGGGTCAAGGAATCCTTAACGATTTTTTTACAGATGAGGGGTGAGGTGGGCAGTTCAGTCCCCTCACAGCCTGCCCCTCTTCCATTACCCCACTGTCCTTGATGGCCGCCGGCTCGGCGGCCCCTTCCCGGCAGGCCCTGAGCTCTGGGCCCACTCAGGGCAGAGTGGCAAGTGCCCGCCTCATTCACTACCCCGGCCCTGGCGACCCACAGTTCCAGCGGCTCCCAAAACGCCGTGAGGGGAGCAGTCAGGGCGCGGGCGGGGGCGGCTGACGCCCCGGAGCCTCGGAGGACAGTCGCGGCCTTCGGCTCCTCGCGCTCGGCCGGCCGCGCCGCACCCGGCCCCGGGGCGGCTCACACCACTGAGGCGAGCCCGGACACCGAAGCCACCTTGTTGTCCTCGGCCCAGGGCTGCAGATTCTGCAGCGCGAAGAGCGACGAGTTGTGCAGGCAGAGAGGGTCCGGCGGCAGCGGCGGCCGCAGCGGCCGGGGCAGCGCGTCGGGCTGCAGGTGCAGCAGCAGGCGGCCGGCGCGGTGCCGCTCGGCCTCGCGCTCCTCCGCCGTCTGGCGCCTGCGAGGAGAGCGGGTCAGCGCGCCGGCGAGGCGAGCGGGGCAGCGGCGCCCGCCCCCCGGCCCCCGCCCGGCCCGCCCGCGCCTCCCCGCGCCTCCCCGCGCCTCCCCGCGCCTCTCCGCCCGCGCCTCTCCGCCCGCGCCCGAGCCCCGCGCCCCGCGCCTCACCGCCACTTGGTGCGCCGGTTCTGGAACCAGGTCTTGACCTGCGCGTCCGTCATGCGCAGGGCCTTGGCCAGCGCCGCCCGCTCGGCCGAGGCCAGGTACTTCTGGCGCAGGAAGCGGCGCTCCAGCTCCAGCACCTGCGAGCGCGAGAAGGAGGTGCGCGGCTTCTTGCGCTTCGGCGGGGTCCGGTTTTGGTAGGGGTGGCCTATGCGGCGAGTCCCGGAGAAGGGCGAGAGCGCGGCTGCGGGCGGGAGGGCGGCGCGAAGTTTGCGGCGGCCCGGGGAGCGGAGGGCCGAGGCCGCGGCCGCACCCGCCCGCCCGTCCGCGGAGCAAGCCCGCGCCCCCGCGCTCCACGCTGCCCTCCCCGCGGCAGGCTGGGGGAGGCGCGCCCGGCCGAGCTCCGTCCGCGCGCCCCTCGGAGGGCCGGGGACAGACGGGGCGGGGAGGGAGCGGAGGACCGGGGCGCGAGGGAAGGACCCCGGGGCGCGGGCAGCCTCACCCGTGAGCCTGTCCTTGGCGAAGCGGCGGCCGCCGTCCACCCAGGGGAAGCTGAGCCCCGACAGGCCGCCGGCGCCCCCCACGCCCGAGGGCCCGGGCACCGCGGGGGCCGCAGGCGCGGGCGGCGCGGGCAGCGGGCGGTGCGCGGGGACGCGGATCACGCCGCCCGGGCCGCCCCCCGAGCCCCTCGGCACCGCGGCCAGCGAGCCCGCGGCAGCGTAGCCCGGGGCCCCGTGGAAGCCGCCGGGGAACGCAGCGCCGTCCCCGAGGCTCTGGCCCGCCGAGGGTTCGGGGCCGCTCAGGATCTGATCGATGCCGAAGCTGATGGGCTCGTGCTGCGGGAGGTGGTGCGCGGCCAGGGCCGCGGGCTCCATGGGTCCCAGCCGGAGAGGGCCGGGAGGCTGGACGGCTGCGAGGGTGTTTCTGCCGGCCCCGACAGCGGCTTCAGGGGCCCGCGGGTCCGGCCGGGCGCCGGGGCCCCCGCGCCAGCAGCATCCCCGCGCACCGGGCGCAGCCGCACGCGTGCCCGCCCCGCCCGGGCGTCCGCGCAGGGACTCGCATCCCGGGGGAGCGTGGCCGCGGGTCCCGGGAGCGCAGGTGACGCGGGGCTGCCCGGGCCGCTGCCGAGGCGGGTGTGGAGAGGGGCGGCCGGCCAGGCCGGGCAGTGACTGACAGGTCGGCCCCGGCGGGCGGAGGGGCTGGGGGAGGGCAGGGGCGGGGCGGGGCCGCGCCGTTAAAGGGGAAGGACGGCTGGTGCCAGGCGGAGGAGGCGCGGGTGTCAGGCCGGCGCTGTGCGGGAGGGGCGGTGACTCAGCCGGGATGCGCAGGCCCCCGCATCCTCTCCGGCCTCCGCCCTCCGGCCGCCGCGCGCTCCTCGGCGGGCGCTCCCGTCCCTGGCCCCCACTCTTCGCCCCCCGATGGGAGCCGCTGGCCGCCTCCTGGCTTCGTTGTGGCTCCCACCTAAAGGCCGTCTGAGCCCAGATCTCGTTGTGGCTTCCCGGCGGTGTGAGAAGCGCTCGGGGAACGGCGAGGCGACCCGGAGCCCCAGGAAGAGGCCAGGCGTGGGAAGCGGACGGTGGCTTGGGGCGTTCGCTGGGCGCGGCAGGAAACGAACATCTGAGTTTGGGGTCGTGGCCCACCTCCTGGCTTTTCCTGCAGCGCTCCCCACCCTGCTTGTCCTGGCCGGCCAGGAACTGGGGCCCTGTTTCTTAGAATTTCGATTTTCTGAAATTGCCGTAAATCGGACCGGAGTCTCACACGGGCCCACCCGGGCCTCCACCGCGGGACTCCACTCCTCTCCTTGGCCTCTCGGAAAGCTCTCCTCACACACTGCCCTCCTCTCTCTAAGGCGCAAGGGCTACGCTGGTGACTCGCTGAGGCCTCGGGTGGCTCCCGGCTCCGCGTCCTGCAGACGCTTCACCCCACCCACGTCCCAGAAAACGCGCCCGGAGCGTGCCAGCCGGGGAAAGCGGGGGAAGGTCTGAGACGGCTCGGTGACCTTGTGACCTCTGGGCGCGGACCCGGGAGGTGGGGGACGACCTCCTCGCCCTTCCCTGGGATGGGACCCCCGCCGGGCGGGCCCCTAAGCCGAAGACACGCCCCGTCGCCACCCTGCCCGGTGCAGGCCGCCATAATCGGGTTAGCTGGGCCGGAATTACATTACCTTCCCCAGCCCGCCCCGGCCCTGGGGGGGGCCCTGGCGCCTCCGAGCCGGTGAGACTGGGCCCGGGGAGGGGGGCAGCGGGTGGGCACAGAGGAGCCGCGCGGCCTGCCCCTGGACACGTCCTGGCCAGAAGACCCCGCCCTGCTCTGCCAAACCTGGACCCTCAACCCCTCCCCACCTCGGGGCTCAGCTCCACCCTATGGCTTTCCCGTGTGAAGCGGAGTGCCCAGCGCAGACCAAGTGTAGACCTCCCTGGGACTACTGTTGTAGTTATTGCTCCAGAATTCCCCTGGGAAAGGCGGCCCTCCTTTCTCCCAGCAGATGGGCTGGCAGCCTGACGCCTGGGGCAGGGTGAAGGGGTCTTCTCTCTTCTGGGAACCAGGATATTTGGGCATCTGGACGGGAACATAAAAGTAGATAAGAGTAAGCCCCCTTCCCAGTGTTCTCAGAAGCCCGCCGGCGTGGGGGCGGAGCGGTCAGTGGTTAGGGCTCAGGAGGACATTACTACCATGTGAGAGCCCTTTCCCGCCTGTCTCTCATTCTACCCTTTCCAGCTGTTCCTTCCACCCTCCTGCTCACAGGGTGGAGGAGGGACAATTTGGCAAAGATACGGTGCTTTTTATGCCCCTAGAGAACTCAATCACTTCTCCTACCCTTTGCAAAATCCTCCCTGTTCGCAGCAGCAGCAGTAGCAGCACTTGAAACCCCAAGCCAAGCACAGAGTACAAGGGACTGGTTTTGCAGGTGTGGTAGGAGGGTGGGCTCCATGAGCGAAGGTAACCGCCTCTCGCCGACTAAGTCCTGAGCTCTGTCAAAGAGTGAGTCGATGAAGGAGAGACAGGTGAAGTCCTGGCGGACTGACCGCCTTGAGGCCAGCGCAGGTGGCACTCCCCCACTGATGACCTTTTGAGGATGGTCACAGTAGCTGTACATACAAAGCTGGCAGTTAATGAGGACACTGTCAGGTACCTGTGAGGACAGAGGACACCCAGTTTGGTCAGCCGCAGGCCCACCTAAGGGCTTCTCTTCTTGCCTTGTCTGTGTTGGTTCTTGCTCGTCCATGCTGAAGATGGAGGTAAGTGCGTCCACCCGGGCCTTTCGTGGCACTCACCCTGAAGGGTTTGTTTGTTTCTGTCCTTTCCTCACCCATCCCCCTCTTTTAATGTTTGGGATTGTGTCTTGCTATGTAGCCCAATCTCCATCCTCCTACCTTTTCTCTCTTGACCTCCCAGGCCCTGGGCTTGCACCCACCATGCCCCCTCCCGCCCCGCCCCCCACACCCAGAGGCTGCAGCTTCAGGGAAAGATGAGTCCTTCATCTCAGTTCCTTCCTTCCCTTTCTCCCCAGTGTTCTTCAAGATGGCCCCAACTCTTCTGCCACTATGTCTGTCATCAGCCCTTCCTGCCCCCACTAGCTCAGACTCTCCTCATCTGAACAGTCTTTGCCTTACTTGTTAAGTGAGATTTTCATTTTTTCTTTCCCTTGTTCTGTCCATGGCCACTACCTTCATTTCTTGCCCCTCAGCTATTCTTGTGTTAGCCCAGTGGAGGCTGGTTTTTCTGTGACACAGCCCTCCCCCGTTTTTTGTGGGTGGGTCTTACTATGTAGCCCTGACTGGCCTGGAACTCATTCTGTAGATCAAGCTGGCCTTGAACTCACAGGAATCCACCTGCTTCTGCCTTCTGTGTGTACTACCACACACACACCAACCAGTTATTTCTCAAATTGTCTTTCCTTCTTTTCTTAAATTTAAAATTACATTTCTTTTTAGTGTAGTGTGTGTGCGTGTGCGGGGATGTAAATGTACCACAATACGAATGTGGAGATCAGAGGACAACTTTTGAGTCTGTTGCCTCCTTCCATCATGTGGGTCCCGGGAGCAAATGCAGGTCATCAGGCTTGGTTGCAAGCTCCTTCCCCTGCACTACCGTCTCACCAGCTCTTTAGGTGTCCTTTCTTTAGGCTTTTGGTTTTGTTTGTTTTGCTTTTAATTTTTGTTTCATATGGGGCACTGGGGATTGAACCTAAGGCCTCATGCATGCTAGGCAAGTGTCCTCCCACTGAGCTATATTCCCAGCCCTGTTTTATTACATCTCTCTTGCTTTCCATTGTTACTGCTTAGCCTTTCTCCACTGGCGAATGTGAGCATGCTTCAGAACTCTGGCTTTAGCTTTTCTGCATCTAATCAGGTTTCATCTATTCCAGTAGTCCTGACTCTCACACCTACGCAGAAATCATTGGCACCTCCTGAGATACGAGCCTCATCTCTCCAGACTCATTTCTGGTCTCGCCTTCGGTCTAACTCCACCTGGTTCTCTCAAAGTCCAACAGGCTAGAGGAAATGTTCACTTCTCACCATCCTTATTCATCCTCTTAGCCAGGCCTACCCAGCCAGGCCCCTGGCTGCTTCCTTCTGCCATGCTTTCCTTTAAAATTTAAAATGCAGCCTCCTCTTCCTTATTCTTTGGACAGGGTCTTCTGTAGTTCAGACATTGAGTTCGCTGTGTAGCCATGGCTGGCTCTGAGCGCTGATCTTCTGGGTGCAAGGATTACAAGTGTGTGCGATTTCCAGCTACACTCCTCCGTTTCCACTGCTAAACCCTTAATGTAGGCCGGCGCCATCACCTACATTCTTTCATTTGTCATTCTGAATATTTTGAACGGATTTCTTCAAATTGTGTCTGCATGTGTTTGCCTGCTTGAGCTTATGTACACTACAGATGTGCAAGACCCCTTAGAGACGAGGACTGTTAGATCCCCTGAAGCCAGAGTTATAGACAGTTGTGGGCAATTGGCCCACCATGGGTGCTGGGAACCAAATTCACGTCCTCTGCAAGAGCACTGAATGCTCTTAACTTCTGCGCTGTCTCTCCAGCCCCATCCAGGAGAGTTTAACATCCGCTGTGTTCTCAGATCTGCAGGTAGAGATGTGGACAGAACAGGAAAGGAGGTACCTAACTCTGAAAAACGTACACTCTAGTAGGAACAGCAGACGAAAAACTAGAAAAACATGAGAATAATGTAATATCTACATAATATATAAAGAGACATGATAGAATACACACTAAGAGATATATGGTAGTGCATGCCTGTAATTCTAGCTACCTTAACAGGCTGAGGCAGGAGGATCACAAGTTTGAGGCCAGGTGGAAGAACATGGTGTTTCAAAAAAAGAAAGGTCAGTCAATAAAGTGCTTGCTATGTAAATGTGAGGCTGAGTGGAATCCCCAGCACCCACCTGAAAGGCTGCATATGAAGGAGCGCTGGGGAGGCAGCGGCAGGAGTGTCAATGCTGCTTGCTGGCCAGACAACTCAACCTTATTAGGAAGGAGCCTCCCCTCGGTCTCGGGGTCCTAAGAACACCAGCGTTTGACATACGCACACACGTGTGCTCACTGCAGTGAGCCACGCTCACACAAAAATAAGTTACATTAAAAAAGATTTATCTTTTAAATCTATGGGTATGTATGTTTTTGTCTGTGTGAGTGTATGTGCACCACATGCATGCAAGAGCCCATGGAGGCCAGAAGAGGGCATCATCCACGGAGCTGGAGTTACGGGTGGTTGTGACACACTGACTTGGGACTTGGAAACTGAACCCGAGTCCTCTGGGAGGTCAGGAAGCACTCTTAACCATAGCTCTCTCTCCAGCTCCAAGGCAGTTGTTTTTTGTTTTTTTTTTTTTTTTTTTTTTTTTTTTTTTTTTTTTTTTTTTTTTTTTTACATGCATGAGTGTTTTGCTCCATGTATATATGGGTACCACATACATGGATGTATTTCTTTTCTTTATCTTAGAGCCGGTTGGGTTTAGACCAGGCAGTGGGTCTTTTGCAGCTGGGTGACAGATTGTTGGAAGCCTTTTGTGTGGGTGCTGCGAAGTGAACCCAGTCCTCTGAGAAGTGTATCCAGTGCTCTTAGCATCGAAGCCGCCTCTGCAGGCCCTGGGTTTGCTAAGTGTTTTTCTAGGGATCAACGAAGGGCCTGGGACACTCTACTGCAGAGCTGTAACCCCAGCACCACCAAAATATCCTAAACAAAAAAGCAGAGGGAACAATCAGATTATTTATTTGTTTTGATTTTTTGAGACAGGATTTCTCTGTGTAGCCCTGACCGCCCTGGAATTTGCTTTGTCTGTAGATCAGGCTGCCCTCAAACTCAGAAGTCCAACTGCCCCTGCCTTGAGTGCTAGAATTAAAGGCGTGCCCCACTACAGTTGGCTTCAACAATCTGGTTTTCAGTTTTATGATTTACTTATTACTTGCTTTCGTTCTTGTATCTGAGACAGGGTTTTTGTTTGTTTGTTTGTTTGTTTGTTTTTTGAGACAGGGCTTCTCTGTGTAGCCTTGGCTGTCCTGGAAAGCTCTCTGTAGACCAGGCTGGCTTCTAACTCACAGAGATCCCTGTGCCTCTGCCTCCGGAGTGCTGGGATGAAAAGCATGCTTCCACAGAGGCCACCACCACCGGACTGAGACAGTCTTATGTAGCCCAAATTTACCTCAAATTTGCCTTGTAGCCGAGGATGACCCTGAACTCCAGATCCCCCCCCATCTCTACCTCCTAAATGCTGGGATTAGAGGCCTGTGCCTTTATTTAACAGTTTCCCTGAGGTCTAATTTACAATAAGCTGCAAGTATTTAAAGTGTATACTCTAATTGGTCTCAATATATGTACATGCCCACTAAACTAGCACCGTGGTCAAAATGAGAAATACAGCTATGAAAAATGAGTGTTCTTTCTAAGCTGTGATCAGAATCACCCGTCATGCTGTGGGGAAAGAGGCTGAAGGAGGAGCAGTGGTAGTCCGGGAAACTGTCAGGACCTGCAATGGTTCAGTAGTGCTTAGGTGGCTTGGGCCAGGGAAGTAAACCATAGCTGTAATTAGTTGATTAACAAGTCCTTATTACTTGCTTGATGCTTATCTACTCCATTCTGAGGACATTTTATTCCATTTCTGGGATAACGTACATGCTCCTTTCTGCCAGGTCCCTGTTGCCGTCAATCTAACCATTCCAACACTTTTAACCCCATTCCTTCCATTAGCACGCGCAGTCCGCACCTGCTTCTTTGGTCGTAACCCTCCACACTGCCTTTGTATTTCCTGCACATTTATAACCCTCACCCATGTGTCGGCCCTGCCCACAGACTTCTGTCTTCTACAGAAAGCCATTCAAGCTTCCACTAGGATCTTCCCTTTGGCTCCTTTTTAAACCCCGCTCTAAGGACCCAGTGATGACAGTGTGCCAGCCCCGGGGGACCCGGGGTCCTCCCCCAGTGCGGGCCTGGGCTTATGCTACCGCAGGCACTCGCTGCCCAAGTCTCCTCGCTGTCAGCCCTCCCCTCCTCCTTCGGCATCTGCTCTGCATTAGTCTGTCCCAGGCCTCCGCAGGCGCCGATGATTAAATCATCATCATTACCCAGGGCCTAGTGCCCCCACCCCCGGCAGCAGGGAGAAAGCGGGGGCTAAGATCGCCACGTTCCCGGGGTCTCTCCCTCCCCACCCCCCCAAGGCGCCCTCTCCCGGACTTCGTGAAGCCGGGAGAAGTCCCGCGGCGGAGCGGGGAGAAGGCCCGTCCCTCGGACACAGCTCGGCGACGCGGACGCCGCGGCCAGGCAGCGCGGCACTGCAGGTTGGGGCCGCGGGGTCGGAGGCGAGGTCGCGTCCCGGGACTCCCACGCGCCGGAGCTGGAGCGGCGGGCCACCGCTCGGGGCCAGGGCGGGCACAGGCTCTCCACCTCTAGCTCCTGAAGTTGTCCGGAGGCCCGGGGCGCGCCGTCGGAAGGACGCGCGGGGAGCGCCCAGACGGGGCCGCCCCACGGCCCCCCACTCGCGAACGACCACGGCGGTGGGGGGGCCGGCGAGCTCAGGTGAGCGCTCGGGGAGTGGGCGAGGGGGTGAGGGCGGGGTGTGTCGGGAGGCCAGCCAATCCGGAGAGTGCGAGGCCCTCGTCGCTAGGAGACAAGTCCCGCCCCGCAGGCGGTACCGGAAGTGGCGGGCTGGGATCAGCCTTTAAGATGGCGTCTCCTCAGGGGGGCCAGATTGCGATCGCGATGAGGCTTCGGAACCAGCTCCAGTCAGTGTACAAGATGGACCCGCTACGGAACGAGGTGCAGGGGCAGCGGGGTGACTGCCGGGGTCCGTTAGCTGTGCGAACCCAGACGGGCGAGGGGACGGGCGGTGGCGGGACGGGCAGCCAGTGCGCCTGCGCAGCCGCGGGGCGCGCGGGGCGCACGCGCGCTGCTGGCCGGGTTGCCAAACGCGGGGCTGGGACGCCTGCGCGCTGGGTCTCCGACGGCGTCTGGTCTCTCTGGGGAAAGGAGGGCCGGGCGAGTCCGGGAGGAGCGAGCGCCCGCTGTGCGCGGAGCCCTCTGCTGGGCGGAGGGGGAGTCACCCCGCCCCCGCCCCCCTGCGGGCCTGACTGCCCACTCCAGGACCAAACTGCTCCGGAGCTGGGGAGTGCGGAGAGGAGATGGGGAGGGCTTCCGAGAGCAGTAAAGAGTGACCGAGGGTGTGTCCGCAGGAGGAGGTCCGGGTGAAGATCAAAGACCTGAACGAACACATCGTCTGCTGCCTCTGCGCCGGCTACTTTGTGGACGCCACCACCATCACAGAGTGTCTCCACACCTGTGAGTGTCCGGAGCCTGCCCTGTCCTCACCAACCTCCCTCCCGCCTCCGTGCTGTCTGCCCCGTGTGCTGGGCGCCCGAGGGCCTGAGCGTCTGCGTTTCTCCTCTTACAGTCTGCAAAAGCTGTATCGTGAAGTACCTGCAGACCAGCAAGTATTGTCCCATGTGCAATATCAAGATCCACGAGACGCAGCCGCTGCTCAACCTGAAGCTGGATCGGGTCATGCAGGACATCGTGTACAAGCTGGTACCGGGCTTGCAAGACAGTGAGTGGCCACCTTGTGTTAGTTGGTGGGGCCTCCTGACCCCAGTGCTGGGTGGCAGCTGAAGTGAGCGACGGTGTTGTCGGGAACCCAAAAATAAAGAGATAAAGAGGTCAACAGCCAGGACAAAGAGAATTAATATGGCCGCCCTTCACCCCTTCCTAGGTGAAGAGAAACGGATTCGGGAATTCTATCAGTCCCGAAGCTTGGACAGAGTCACCCAGCCCAGTGGGGAAGGTATGTCCTTCGTGGTCCTTTGGGGGAGGGGGCCAAGTAAAGCCCTCGGGGTATTTCTTCTGCTCAGTTTTGCCATCTGGGGGAAAGGGGTGTGGGACCTGTATCAGCCTCCTCAGTATCTCCTTTTTCTCAGAGCCAGCCCTGAGCAACCTTGGCCTCCCCTTCAGCAGTTTTGACCACTCTAAAGCCCACTATTACCGCTATGATGAGCAGCTGAGCCTGTGCCTGGAGCGGCTAAGGTGAGGGGCAGGTCAGAGGTTTCGTGTCTGAAAACTGCTAGTGACCCAGAATCAGCCAAGGGGCTTAGGGAGAAGCAAGGGGTGAGGGAGTGTCTGTTCCCGTGAAGAAAGCGTCTGTGGGTCTAGTTGGGAAAGAGGAAAAGTGCAGTACTCTAACTCATGTCTGTTTCTGTCCAGTTCTGGCAAAGACAAGAATAAGAATGTCCTTCAGGTGAGAGGGGCTGAAGGGAGGGCCTTTTTCAAGGAGCCACTTCTCCTAGCAAGCCTTCCTTCATATCCCTGTCCTTCTCCCTCCTTCCCCGTTCCTAGAATAAGTACGTCCGGTGTTCTGTTAGAGCTGAGGTACGCCATCTCCGAAGGGTTCTGTGCCACCGCCTAATGCTGAACCCACAACATGTAAGTACACCTGCTAGGTTATCTGAAGAAGAAGGGACTGAAAGGGGAGGGCCATGTCTGGCTTGGTGGGACAAAGCTGAAGACAGGGAGATTGCTCCAAGTTCCAGACTAGCCTAGGCTGTAGAATGAATCCCAGACCAGTCTGGGCCACAGAGTGAGACCGTGTCTTCAGAAACGAAAAAGGTGCAAGAGAGCTCTGGTGAGATGGCTTAGGCAGTAAGCCTTGCAAGCACCTGGACCAGAGTTCAATCCCTAGACCTAAAAAACAAAACAAAACAAAACCCCACCCAAAAAACTAGTGTGGTAGTGTAAACCTGTAATCCCAGCACTTCGGCTGGGGCTAGCCTACTCTACTCGGTGAGTTCCAGGTCAGTGAGAGAACCTGTCTCAGAAAAGAAAAAAGACGGATGGAGCCTGAGAAACAACACCCAGAGTTCTCTGGCCTCCACAGACTTGAACACACAACATGCAAACATACACACACAAGGGACAAATCTTTGCTCAGCACTAGGCAGAGCCATTCCCTGCTCCATCTCCCTTTAGGTACAGCTCCTTTTTGACAATGAGGTTCTCCCTGATCACATGACAATGAAGCAGATATGGCTGTCCCGCTGGTTCGGCAAGGTAAGCCAGGTGCACGGTGGGCTGAGGGGCCCGGTGGGTGCTGACAGCCCACTCACGTCTTCTTTCCCTTTTCTCCTTAGCCATCTCCTTTGCTCTTACAATACAGTGTAAAAGAGAAGAGGAGGTAGGGGCCAGGCCTGCTTCCCACCTCCCCCTCCCCAGATATTTATGTGAAATTAACTGTGGCTTTATTTTTTGAAATAAAAGCTTTTAAAAAGCACTTCTCATCTCTTTTTTTTTTTTTTGGTTTTGTTGTTTTGTTTTGGGGGGAGTGTTTTGTTTTGGCTTTTTGAGACAGGGTTACAGCCCTGGCTGTCCTGGAGCTCAATTTGTATACCAGGCTGGCCTTGAATTCACATAGAGATCCACTTACCTCCACCTCTGGAGTGCTAGGATTACAGGCGTGTGCCACTACGAACTGAAGCTTTGGCCTGGGCCCTTCTGGTTCCTCAGAAGTCACCCAGCTCTCAAGGGGAAGAAAGGTCTCCTTTATCTACCAGCTGTCCAGAATGGCTTGCCAAAGAAGAGGGATAGAGGCCCGTAGTGAACTGAAACCTGGCCTTTTGGTGAAGGAAAGCCGACTAGATGGCAGCTTTGTTGTTCTAGCATGCCACTGCAGTATGTAAGGATGACACAGTTCATGTCCCTTGGCCACTATAGGGCTGAAGAGAAAGAAGGGTAATATTTAAGGAAAACTCCAAATAACTGCATTCTGGCACTATAGTCTGGGAAATAGAGACAAGAAAGAAGACCCCACAAAGGCATCTAGTGGAGCAGATCTGAGCCCAGGACAGCTGTCCACAAAATGGTCAGCTAGCCTTAGGGATACAGCCAAGATGGAAACAGGCAAATTGAAAAGAAATCCATGTGGAGACACCAAGATAAGCCTTAAGGTGGGAAAGAAGCTTCACAGAAGAGGGGTGTGGCCAGGCAAGGTCAAATCTTCTCTGTAAAAGGCCACTCTCCATGCTGGACTCTGGAAGTAATTCCAACCAGTGTCCTGGTTCTATGGATAGCTATGTAGGAGAATCAGAAAGTAATAAAAAAAAAAAAAAAAAAAAAAAAAAAAAAAAAAAAAAAAAAACAGGTGAGTACACTTTTAGTTCCAAGACAGCCAGGGCTAAAAGAAACCATCTCTGCCAGGAGTGGTGGCATGGTGGCACACTCCTGTAATCCCAACACAGGCAGAGGCAGGCTGATCTCTGTGAGGCCAGACCCTCTTCCTCCACTCCTGCAAAGTGAGTCCAGGACAGCCAGGGCTACACAGAGAAACCCTGTTGTGAAAATACACAAAAAAAGAAGAAGAAGAAGAAGGAAGAAGAAGAAGAAAGAAGAAGAAGAAGAAAAGAAACCCTGTTTCAAAAAAATAATAAAGAAAACAGGACATTGTAGGCAAGGCCTCGCCCCAGACTTTCAGAAGGGAGCCTCAGACTGTTGCACCACCTGGGTGAGCCGCAAGAGACAGCCAGTGTGAATGTGGAGAAAACCTGAATTTTTGTAAAGACTCAAGGCGGAAGCCTAGTTCCTGGAGTTCAAGGGGGCGGGCCATGGAGCTGAGAGTAGAAGGCCACGTGAGCTAAGAAAGCCTAAGCTTGGGCTAGACACGATGGTGCACGCCTTTAATCCCAGACAGATCTCTGAGTCTGAGGACAGCCTGGTCTACAGACCGAGCTCCAGGGCAACCAGGGCTGTTACACAGAGAAACCCTGTCTCAAAAAAAACAAAAAAGAAAGAAAAAGCCTAAGCTGGCATCTGGAACTTCTCCAGCGCTCATTATGTTGTCTGGAAACCTACCAAGTCGCTTGGGACACATGGAGAATATAGATTTTTTAAAAAGTGCTGCAGATGAGGAAGGCCAAGTGACTCCCATGTGTAAATCCCAACATAGGGAAGCCTAAACAGGGCTGTTACAAGGAGTTCTGAGCCAGCCTGGATGAAGTGCCAAGACAGACCTCCAAGGATGTGTGAGTGTCTGAGGCGGGGATCATTCCTGTAAAGCCGGGAAATGTGGGGAGGGGCGGATGTTGAGCTCCCCTCCAGAGACCCTCTTCCTCCATGCAGAACACAGCTGCTCCCAGGAGCTGGCCGCCGCCGCAGCGTGCCTTGGTTTAAACATCCTTGCAGAGTTCTCAGGGCGGTTCGTGCGGAGTGATGCGCGAAGGGCGCTGCTGAGCACTGCATGTGGAGTTAGAGCGCGGTCTGCCTCTGGCATTCTGCAAAGGAGCTTGCGTTTGAACATGGCTGCAGCTCAGCAACAAAAAGAAATCAGGAATTGGGGCTGAATATGATAAAATACAAAGTATGAACTTTTCAAAGAATAATTTGTTTTATAACATTAAAAACACCAGAGAGCAGCTTGCATCCGTGAAAACCGCCTCCAGCCCCGAGCTAAATAAACGGTAGTGGTGGTGGTTTTCATTAAGTCGCTCCTGAAGACTTGGGGGTCCTAGCTCAGGAGCTCTGAGCAACCTCGCTTGGAGATGTGGCCCTTGCGCTGAGGCCCACGCCAGCTGAAGGCGCAGAGGCTTGTCTGGGTCTGCCTGCCGCAGCACCCACCTGTCAGCGCAGAGGCGGCAGCTGTGCTGCATCTCCGGTGGTCGCTGATGACGCGCAGCTGCGACTGCCCCCTCTTTCTCCTCCCTGACCCCGAGGTCGCTCGCATCTCATTGGGAAATCGTGCCAGCGCCTCTGTGGGAGGCGTGCAGCGCGCAGAGGAACTTGCTGCTCTGAGGACCCCTAAGATTGCTGCTCGGGCTGCCCACTCCGCAGCGGCGGGGCTCAGGCCCCTGGCGGCTGCGCTGGGTGAAGGCAGCGTGAGCCTGCCCTGCAAGCCCCGCCCAGCCCTTGCTGGTTCCTTCCCGGCCTTCCCGGCCCCTGAAGAGCTGCGCTCTACAGCTCTATTGGGCGCAGAGGACAGGACTTTCGCTCCGTCTCTCCCATGCCACTCGAGGGAAAGGACTTTACTAGGACCGTGAGCAGGGCTACAGAGCGAAACCCTGACTCAAAAACAAAACCCTCTCACACTCACCATTCCTAAAGTAACAAGTAAAACTTGAGTGGTGGGATCCGGTCTCCACTTAGTTACATAGTCTGAAAAAGAAAACTCCAAGCTGAGTGCAAGTGGCTCTGAAGCCGAGGCAAGGGGGTTGCTGGAAGTTCTAGGCCACCCTGGGCTGTATAAGAAGACACTGTTTCAACTCTAGCCACCAAGAGAAAACCAGATTCTGGGAACCTCTCCCACACACCTTGCTTGGATTTTCTTTCTTTTCCTTTTAATGTGTGTGCTATGAGCTATGTCCCCAGTCTCTCAAAGCACTTTGTGAAGACAATTTTAAAATATTTATTCCATTAGCTTTACTTATTGTAACTTTTGTTGTTGTTGTTGAGACAAGGTCTCACTTTGTAGCCCTGGCTGTCCTGGAACTCACTCTGTAGACCAGGCTGGCCTTGAACTCGGAGATCTGCCTGCCTCTGTTTCTCAAGTGCTGAGATTAAAGGCCGGTGTCATAATGCAGGACTTCTGACATGGTCCCAAAGGGATTATTCTGAGCAGCCTCCAACCCAGCTTGCTTTTCCATTCAGAATTCAGAGGGATGTGTGGGATGAGCCACTCTGAGAGTGATGGTCGTTTATTGAACAGTGCTAAAGGGGGAAGAGGCCTTTAGGTGACAGGTGAGTGTCAGGGATGAAGGCCTATGTAACCATGCCATCTTACATCCTATGAGGCATTGAAAAGGCTCCTCAAGTGTCTGAAGGGACAGTCGGGGAGAGAGAGAGAGGGTTGGAGACCAGAAAGAATTGCCTGACAATGACAGTGAAGGCAACCTGGAACTTCTAGGACCCCTGAGGTGCTGGACCTGTGGGCGCAAACCAGCCAGCGCCAGGAAGCTTCTGCACTCCCCAACTGCTGCTCCCCTCAAGCCCGGAATCCAGTTTAATCTCCTAACATCCCTCATTAATCACTCGCCCTCCTCCAGTCCCTCCTGTGGATCCAGTTTCTCCCCAGCTAACATTCCAGATGCTTAGCCAGAAGAAGCCCCCCTCCTCGGCTGGTCTAGTCTGGACTAGTTGCTGGGTGTTGGTGTGTCCTTGGTCAGTCTCTGATGGCGGGATATCTTCCTTTTACCCTCTCTACTTCTCTCGTGTGTTTGAGGGCCAATCCCACCCCTTACCTGAGGCAGGAGAGGAGGAAGGAGAGGAAGGCAGAGCCCTCAGGAGAGCCCCGCCTCCTCATGCACACACAGGCGTAATTGAGAGCAGAGGTAAAAAGGACATAAAGGCCCGTAATGGATCCCTGCAGAGGCTGCAGTGACAGGACGGGAACTGGGGTGCGGTAGGGCAGTTCCCTCTGCCTCCTGGGATCTGCTTTAACTGCACATTAAGTGAAACCACAAGGACTGTGCTGCGGGCTGAGGCTCTCTGCTGCCCTCCCTCGCCCCATTAATAACTAGCTGACAAGGTTCTGAGGCAGCTCAGCTTTCCATCGTGGCCTGGCTCTGCCCTCTGACCCTGCAGTGGCTCACTGAGCAGCACGAGCATCCTCCAGGCTTCCAGGAGGATCTGGATGCCTGGAGGCTGGAGGTGTCACCAGAGAACTCTCTATGGGGAAGGCGCTCTCTCTACTATCAAGGGGAGTGTCTTACTGTCAAGAAGCCTTGCGCCCAGTTTCCCGGGATCTCCTAAGACCTGTTTGAGTCACCCAAACTCTTCAGTCCACTTGTCCCAAGGAACAGACAAGAGGACAGTCGGTGAGAGCACGAGATGCGGGGGACTCCAGGAAAGCAGTCCAGGAGAGACTGTTCTGCCTTTTCCTTGCACTAGCAACAGAGCAAACCAAACATGAGCAAAATGCTAGTTTTGGCTCTGTACAGTGGCTCATTGCACAGAAGACTAAGCCAGGAAGATTACCGAGAGTTTGAGCCTGGGCCACGAAGTGAGACCCTGGCTTAATCATAAGGAAGTTGATTAAAATGAAAACTAAAAGCCAGGTGTGGTGGCACAGGCCTTTAGTCCCGGGGAAGACTGAGACCAGTCTAGTCTACATAGTAGGCTCGGAGCAGTGAGATCCTGTCTCAAAATAATAACAACAACAACAACTTCGAAAGAAAATGGCAACTGCCTTGGCAGGAAAGAGGCTTGTCCTTTGGGAGTAGCCAGTCCCCATACCTATGAGCTGTTGGAGATGGAGATAGTAGAACGGGAACCCAGGCCCACACGGCCTCACTGACCCAGCTTTGTTGACCCAGAGCTACCTCATTTCACCTCAAGATAATCATGAAGTGCTAACCCAGGTGGGAATAAATGTGGGGAGAAGGGTACAGAGAACACAAAAAGTAATGAGCAGAGCAGGCCTCAGGGTCTGTGTCTAAGGCCTGTCATGTGATCTGGCTGGGTCTGTGAGGTCCACCAACAAGGGAGAGCAGGTCCTCTGTGGAGAGCAGTCCTCACCAGCGAGGGACCCGGCTGAGCAGTAGGGTGTTCTAGCCTAGCAGGGCCTCGAGGCTACAGCAAGGCACGCTCACCCGCCCATTCCTGGTGGTCTCTTTTCAGGAAGGGCAGTCCACTAGGCCAGGCTCTCCCAAGTCTTGATCCTGGATCCCCACACTGCACCAACCATTCCCAGCCACCATGTTCTCTTTCTCCAGGGTTGGGTGGAGAAGATAAGACCAAATTAGGATACCGCGTTCCTAACTAAGACCCAGGATGCGAACATGAGCAGCCCTGATCCTGTTTCTCAGAACTCTGCGAATTCCCTGCCACTGGGGCCAGGGAAAGCAATTTTATTGCCCAGGAGTTTACGAGCCGGAGCCTACAAGTAGGAAGCCAAGCAGCATACAATCCAGGGAAGTATGCCAGGTTTGAACAGGGCTACACCTCAAAGTCAGAAGCCACCGGCCTCTCTCCACCCCACAGAAGAAAAAAGGCAGCCAGGACACCTATGGGCTCCAGCCGGCGGCCCTTGGAGGGAGGTGGGGTGCAGAAGGCGGAGACGCGGGGCTCCCACCCAGCTCTAGGGGGCGGTCCGAGGCAGGGGGCCCAGATCGGAAGCTGAGCGCTGGGGGCCTGGGCGGTTGTGAGCCAAGCCCAGCGGGAGGCGGGATCGCTACAGCCCACTTGCCATGAACTCTGGACGCCAGCGCCGGACACCCTTTAGCATCGCAGACATCCTAGGCCCAAGCATGGTCCCCGGAGCAGCTTTTGCGCCACAGCTTCCCGAGGCCGGCCCTGATCCCGCGTCGCCACTGTGCGCCCTGGAGGAGCTAGCTAGTAAAACTTTCCTGGGCCATGACCCGCGCGCTCCGCAGCCTCCTGAAGGTACCCGTCTGCAAGTCCGCGGACTTGAACTTCGTCTCTCCCTCTCTGTCTGTCTGTTGTCTGTCTCTCCTCTCTCTTTCGGCCACAGTTTCGTCCGACCTGCCGGTCATTTCCACCCACCCCAAGCCTCTGCCCACGGGTGGGCAGCTGCATCTCGGCCCCGCGGGTCTCCGGCGTTAGTTCTGAGACTGTGCAGCGGCCCCGGGGCGGTCGCCGGCCGGAGGGGGCCGCTGGGCCGGTGTGTTCGCTGTTTGCGGGGCAATCACGGTGGAGAAAGGCCGCGGGGCAGACAAAAGCCTTGAGCTCTGGCAAGAAAGGGGTGAGGCAGGGCTAGGGCGAGGCGGAAAGACCCCGGACCTCCTGACGCCCAGCCCCGGCTCCAGCACGTGCGAGAAGGTCCTTGCAGCACCGCTGGACTCGGGAACCGCCTCTCCACCTCGCTTCCCTTTCGGGGTCCCGGAAAGGGAGCCGGGGTTTTTAATGTGTAAGCAGAGGGCTTCATTGGCCACCAGGCCCGATGGGTCACCCGACCTAAACCTGCCTCTCACCTATTACTGCGCACAACCTGGAGCTCCAAAAGGTGTCGGAGGATCTTCTCCAACCGGCCTTGACTCCAGCACCAGATCGCCTCTGGCCACCCCCCTCCCCGCTCCCCCGCGCGAGCGACCTCGTCCGTCTGTCACCAGCACTCCCAGAGGCCTGCCGCACTTCGAATCCCGGTCCTGACCCGCGTGCAGGGATCGTGTGCTGGCCCGCCCCCACCCCACCCTACTTGAGCCCCGCGACCCTAGTTTTTCCACCCAGTGCGCGGCTTCTCTGAAACTGGAGGGTGACGTTTCCGTCCTGTCCCAGCAGGCAGAGCGGCCCAGGAGGCGCCACCAGGTCCCGGAGCTGGTGTCCAGAGGCGCCGCAAGGCGCGAACCGCGTTCACCGCTCAGCAGGTGCTGGAGCTGGAGCGGCGGTTCGGCTTCCAGAAGTACTTGGCGCCGTCGGAGCGCGACGGCCTGGCCGCGCGCCTCGGCCTGGCCAACGCGCAGGTGGTCACTTGGTTCCAGAACCGTCGCGCCAAGCTCAAGAGGGACGTGGAGGAGATGCGCGCGGACGTGGCCTCCCTGGGCGCGTTGTCCCGGGGGGCCCTGAGCCACCTAGCACAGCCCGACGGCGCTCCAAGCCCCGACCCGGGCCCCTCCGGGCCCGATTCTGAGCCCCACCTGTCAGAGGAAGAGATACAGGTGGACGACTGAAAGCAAAGGCGCTGCTAGCCCCGGACTCCTGCCCTCCGCTGGGGACCTGGCCCGGCGCCCGGGGGGAGGGGAGAGCCGTTGAGCCCCGTGTCTTCCTCGGATTCCTGCTTTTCTTACTGGTTGAATAAAGCCGCCTCTCCGCGGCAAGGTGCCTCGGTCCCGACCGCCCGCAGGCGACACGGCGACGTGCTCCTCGCTGGTTGGTAAATTCTGTTCTGTCGCTCTGCGGCTCCTTTTCAACGTGGTGCTTCTTTTAGACCCGGTAGTAACCCTAAAAGATAGGTGTCTGGCTATGCTCGCTTTTCCGTGAGACCTGAGGTCAGGAGTTGAACGCAGCATCGGCTACCCTTTAGAGGCCCGGCTTATCTTTTCTCTTCGGGAGACACTGGATGGACAGGAAGTGGGCAGGATTCCAGCTGTGGCTTCCGGCCACTACCCCGGGCTGGCTATCTTTGTTCCCCCGACTCTGCCTGCCCCTTGGAGACCTGAGCACTAACCCTTAGGTTAGCCCCGTTTGATAACCTGATTCTTCCCTTTCTCTGCTCCTAATCAAGCTTTACTAGGCTCCCTGCCTTAAGCCCAGTGTGGGGGCACGCCTAGGAGGTGGAGGCAGGAGGACCAAGAGTTCTGGGTCAGCCTGGACTACAGCACACACACACCCCACAGAACTCAATGGCGGCACACATGATACTCGTGTCTCCTCTGGGGCCTCTTTGCAGCTAGGGCCTCAGCTGCAGGTGGAGGGCCAAGAAGAGGACATCCCAGGGAGGGTGAGTAAGGCTGGAAGGCGGCTGGGGAGCACTCTGAGTGAATTAATCATCAGCATAGCGCAAAGGAGCAGACTCTCAGTCTGGTGTGAGGAAGGCCCAGGGCAGTGGATCGCCTTTATTCTTTTCTCACACCGGCCTTTAGTTTTATTGTTTTGTGAGACAGGGTTTCTCTGTGCAGCCCTGGCTGACCTGGAACTCACTTTGTAGACCAGGCTGGCCTTGAACTATCGGAGATCCACCTGCCTCTGCCTCCTGGAGTGCTGGGATCACAGGCGTGCGCCACCGCACCCAGCCTCTTTTTCTCTTAAGATTGATTCCTTTTCACTTTATGTATATGAGTGTTTGTTTGCACATATGTATGTGTGCTGTGTATTGTCCCACATATAAATACACACACACTTCCAGGACAGGGTTTGGGGTCCCTTGAAACTGGAGTTACACTGAGCTTTGAGCCACCCCATGTGCCCACATCAGCTGGGAGCTGAACCCAAGTCCTCTGCAAGAACAGAAGCTGCTGCCGGTCTTGACAGTGCACGCCTGTGATGGCAGCACTCAGGAGGTAGAGACAACCTGGCCTACAGATCACGCCCACACAGAGAAACCCTGCCTGTAAAAACAAAAAACGGAGGAGGCGGAGGGGGAAGAGAAGAACTCTTAGGCCATTTCTTCAACCCTGAAAGGTTTGGGTTTGGTTTAGTTTGGTTTGGGCACAAAAAACATGCTTTCAGCTCCTTCAGGTCCCGGCCCTATAGAGGTGGCTACGAAGCTTATAGGGGGGCGAGAGGACCGAGAAGGAAACGGGCAGGCACTGCCCTGGAAATGAGGCATTGTCTGAGGCTGTAAGGGGCCAAGCAGAAGAACACAACTTGGGCAGGCTGAAATGGTGCTATGAGAGGGACTGGCAGAGGTCTTTCCACCGAAGAGGGTAACAGCAGAGAATTCAGAGCTAGACTGGGAAAGATGTGGGGGCAGTCACAGAGGGGAATCCATGTGACTCTCCTAGTGACTGGCATGATATGCTTGACGACCTTATAAACCCAGCAACTGAGGAAAAATGGCATGGGGCAGAAACTGTGACCACTGATAAAAGAGCTAAGAATCTGTCAGTCATATTCAAAACATTTTTTTTTTTTTTTTTTGCAACTGGGCCATCCTTCCATAAGCATAGGTAGCACAGCAAAGGTGGCTCCTGCCCCGCCCTGTTCCATCTCCACCCTCTAGACTTCCCCTGTGGGACCTCTCCAGCCAGCGGTCCCCTCTGTTGGGTTGTTCAGTACTTCCAGGTTTTGGCACTGACATACCAGCACCTCTAGGAAACCCAAGACAGCTGGACACCTTTTGGGATACCTCTGAACTTGAGTTCCTGAAACGGAGCCCTGTTCACTGCAGGTTGCTGTAGAGCAAGCAGGAGGCAGTGTGCTAAAGCGCCTCCTGATTCAGGTTCAGAAGCTAAGAGGCCTGGGGAGGGAGCATTATTTAAAGATGTGTCCAAAAGCCAGTGTGAGAATAGCCATGAGTGTGTCCCAACACAAAATGGTAGGTTTAATCGAAACATTGTAAAGGCTTCGGGTGAGGGGGTGTGCTGTCTTTCATGTGCATAGGGCTGTAAGTGTAGTTTTGTGTGAGTGTGCATGTGTGTGTCATTGTGCATGCATGTGTGTGAGAGTCCGCCTAGGGCCAGGGAAGCAGGTCTATTCCTCAGTTGCTCTCTACATCATTTTGTTTTGTTGCGGTGGAGTCTTACTTTGCAGTCCTAGCTGGCCTGAAACTCACTATGTAGGCAGGACCGGCCTGTCTCTGCATGTGCTACCAGGCCTGGCTCCCCCTTATTTTTTTAAGGTTTATTTTATTTTTAGTTGTGTGTGTGTGTGTGTGTCTGTGTTGGGGTGTGTGCATATGAGTGCAGGTGCCAGAGGAGGCCAGGAACGTTGGATACCTCTGAAGCAGTCGTTACAGGCAGATGTGGGCTGCCTGACATGGAATGGAACGTGAGTCCTCATCAAAAGCAGTATGTGCCCAGCCATCTCCCCAGGCCTTCACCGTATGTTTTGAGCTGGTCTTTTGCTGAACTTAGAGGTCATTGACTCAGCTGGGCCTGCTGACCAGTGAGTGGAGGGGCCCCAGCTCTCTCCCTCCCCAGCAGCAGGGTTCCAGGCTTCTCATGCCAGTGCTGGCCTGCACTCGCGTCCTCACACTGCTGACCAACCTAGCTCCTTTGCTGACATTTTTATTTTTTAGTTTGATTTCATGGACTTTGTAAATAACAGTGGCATTTCATAATGCTTTTTGTTTGTTTGTTTGTTTGTTCGTTCGTTCGTTTTTTTTGAGACAGGGTTTTTCTGTATAGCTTTGGCTGTCTTGGACTTGCTTTGTAGACTAGGCTGGCCTCCAACTCACAGAGATCCACCTGCCTCTGTCTCCCTGAGTGCTGTGTGTGAAGGCGCTCCCTGGCTGTCATTTCACAATGTTAAAAGTTGGAAACGGACAGGATTTAGTCCCCAGCAGGGGGCAAGGAAACAAACTGGACATAGCTGAAAGCCCCAATACCCCACAGTAAAGGAAGGCATCCTTTGAGAGGAGGAGCTCCACCTGGGTCCCTGTACCCACACCTGACCTGCCAACCACCACAAACCAAGACTGCCAGTCGAACAGATCTTAAGAAGCCCCTCTAGAAGAGTTACCCCTCAAACTAAACCCATGCCTCTCCCCAGCTCGTCCCCCAAACAGTTCCAGGACAAATCCTCGTAGCTGGTGCCGAGCCACCTTTCTTCCGGTGTTCCCTAAATTCCGCCCAGCCGGTGCCGCCTCCTCTTGTGCTCCAGCCTTGGATAACAAGACCGCAACAAGGCATCTTGGTGTGTGCCTGTAATCTGGTTATTTGGGAAGCTAAGACAGGAGAATTGTGAGTTCAAGCCCAGGCTGGGCTACATAGCACCCACTGGATCACATGGTGTGACCCTGTCTCAAAATATACACTAAAACCAAACCAAACCAATGGGCCTCGGCATGTAGCTCAGTTGGTAGAGAGCCTGTGAGCATCAGATGTGGTGGCAGAGGCTTAGCAGGTCAGGACGTGTGAGGCAAAAGCAGGAGAGTCAGACATTTTGACCTCTTCTTTAGCAACATAGTAAGTCTGAACCATCCCAGGCTAAAGGAGACCTTGTCTCAAAAAAAAAAAAAAAAAGCAAACAACAACTGTGAAGCCTACTGCACTAAGGCAGACTCTGGATACATGTCCGCTCCGAATGCCCTAGAAAGGTGTGCAGTGTGGATGAGGAAGACAGTCCCGTGGGCAAGAGCAGCCGGTGCGAAAGCGGTAAGATCTGAGTGCAAATCTCCAGCATTCACATAACCTTGGGCAAGGCTGCACATGTCTGTAACCCCAGCTTTGTGGGCAGAGACAAGCAGATCCCAGGAGCTCACTGCTGAGCCAGCCTAGCCAAAATGGCAAGGTTTAGGCACAGTGTGAGACCCTGTCTCAAAAAATAAGGTGGTGATCTGGGCAAGGTGGCACGTGTCTTTAATCCCTGCTCTTGGGAGGCAGAAACAGAGGCATCAGTTTGAGGCCAGCCTGATCTACATAGTCAGAGCTGCATAATGAGATCTTATTAGACAGAGGGAGAGAGAAGAGGAAAGATGGGGAGCTGGGCAGGCTTTGAGCTCAGCTCTTTGGGGCAGAGATAAGCGGATCTCTGAGTCTGAGACTAATCTGCTTTAGATGTCGTCCCAGATCAACCAGGGCCATATAGTGAGACATCACCTTAGAAAGAGAAAGTGCCACACAGTAAAGGCACCTGACGGACTCTCTTGGCTTCCACTTGTGTGTGTATGGATGGATCCCTCTCACATGTGTACAACACACACACCACATAAACACACACACCACATACACACACACACCACATACACACACACCACATACACACACACACCACACACACAC
>REGO01000075.1:1800902-1818692 GCA_010120015.1 Rhombomys opimus | reverse complement strand
ACACCACACACACACACTTACACACACACACACATCACACCACACAGACACACTTACACACACACACACACACACACACTTATTACGCGTACATGCCCACACACTTGAAAAATGTGTACAGTGATTACCTGGAAGCCTTGCTGAACACCCATTGCTGTGAGCTCAGTGCCCTGCAGCCTGATTAACATTTCTGGTCTGGTCAGCTGTTTGCATCCATCAGTTTCCTGGGTGATGTTGATACTGGTCTCCACCCAAGGAGATCCGAAGTCCCAGGAATTCTGGACTTTATTAATTTAAAAAGCAGTGCACTCACACTGCTCTTTCCATATAGGACTCACAAATACACAAGACAGGTGTAGACAATTTATTTAGCAACCTCGATGGCTATTTGTTTTCTCATCCTTCTTCTGTAGTCCTCTACCAACTCTGTGAGGCAGATTGCCTCTATTGTGCATAGGGAGGGACAGAGCTCAAACACTGAGAGGCCTGCCCCAGGGCCCCAGCTAATCACAGCTGACTTTACATTGCTTCAGTACCTGTAAGGTCCTAAATCATAAACAATTACAACGCTGCCCATGACCTATAAAGGAGATGTTTCAACACTCACAAAAAGGAAGAGGTGGGAATCTTACCTCCCTGGCTTACTCTGTTCCCAGCAATTGAGGGGAGGGGAGGAGGATGGTGGAGAGAAAAGCTATTGTAACATCCATCTCTGGGGAGAGATGGTGGCCAGGGTACCAGCAGCGCAAGGGCCAGCATCAGGTGGCCATGTTAGTCTCACTGGCTCCAGGAGAGATCTAATAAGGGACTTCTCAAGTGCAAATCCGTGAAGAATCTTCTGGCAGTGAGGGTAGGTGGGGATCTGATCGCTGAACTCGGGAGAGGTCAGAGGGTAGATAAGACAAGAGAGCAGGGGCTGAGGATTACACTGGCCCCTGAGGGAGGCACCTTGGACAGACAGGGACTAAGATAAGGGACAGTGAGCATCCATCACACCAAAGGGTGTGACTTGAGCACTGCCCACCCCTGAGGACACCCCCTACTCCCTACCCTCCACCCCACCCCTGTCCCCCACCCCCACTCCTGAACGAGGAGCTCTAGCTGACCAGCGAGTACCCTGGGGCTACAAAGTAGGACAAACTCCATAGTCTCCTCTCTGGTTCTGATCTAGCCTCACAATCTGAACTTCTGTGCAGTTCCTGCGGTGTGCCTTGAGGGACTTCAGAACTCCACTTTCTTTGATGTCTTCAGGATATGTGGTTCTCTCTCTCTCTCTCTCTCTCTCTCTCTCTCTGCACCCTCTTTACAAAACTAGGGACTGGGGGGCTGGGTCAGTGATTAAGAACACTGGCGGCTCTTGCAGAGAACCTGGGTTTGATTCCCGACACTCACATGGTGGCTCACGGTCACATCACCTGTAATTCCAGTTCCGGGGTGTCCCGTGCTCTCCTCTGGACTGCACAGGCATCATACACACCTGGTGCACAGACATTTATGCACGTAAAGTAAAAACAAGAGGAAAGTGAACATTAAAAAAAAGTATTTTGGGGGCTGGAGAGATGGCTCAGTGGTTAAGAGCACCAGCTGCTCTTCCAAAGGACCCAAGTTCAATCCCCAGCACCCACATGGCAGCTCACAACTGTAACACATACACACAGGCAAAACACCAATGCACATAAAAAAAAAATAAATTAAAAGATGGTTAAAAGGAAAAAAAAAAAAAAAAAAAAAAAAAAGTATTTTGGTCAGGTGTAGTGATACATACCTTTAATCCCAGGCTTTAGGAGGCAGAGGCAGGTAAACCTCTGTGAGTTTAATGCTAGCCTGGTCTGCATAGTGAGTTACAGGACAGCCAGAGCTATTTAGAGATACCCTGTCTCGAAAACAAGACAAAACAAAAGTATTTTTATGATCTGGGCACAGTGGTACACACCTTTAGTCGCAGCACTTAGGAGACAAAGTTAGATTCTAGCATGGTGAGTTCAAGGCCAGCCAGGGTGACATCGTGAGCACCTATGAATGTGTGTGTGTGTGTGTCTGTAGATGGGGCATTACAGGTGTCAGCTTGTTATGTGAGTGCTGGGATCTGAACTCTGGGATCGTGCAGCCATTACTCATAACTGCTGAGCCGTTTTTCCAGCCCCGCTAGCCTCATCTGATAGGTGAAAAAAGCAGACGAGAGAGCCACCGGCTAGAGGCCCCATCATAAGGGAGAAGCAGACTCCAACCAAGCGCACAGTGGGATTCCTGCCGTTGCTCTGATGGTCTCTAGAAGGCTCTCTGGTCCCCAAGCCCTTTGAGCCCACCTGGCAAGGGGCCCTCCTCCAGGCCACACTGAGCCCACCTGTTTGAGCAAAGTTCCCCACTCCCGAGTCCTTCTGAACCACCCCCCCAACCCAATCCACTCTACAGCTATCTTCTTCTGTCATTGCTTCTCAACTTCCCGTTGCATGCACTCCTCCTCTGCCACCGCTTCTCAAACAGGAGCTTGGTTTCCTATAGAAGGGAGGTCAGGTGACAAGCAAAAAGAAAAAGAAAATGGAGACTACAAAAGAACAAGAGACGAGGGCAAGGTAGGCATGGTGGTGCAAACCTTTAGTACCAGCACAAAGGCCGATTCTAGGAACTGGGGGCCAGTCTAGTCTACCTAGGAAGTTCTAGTCCAGCTAAGGCTATATAGTAACCCTGTCTCAAAAAACAAAGACAAAAGAAAGAGCAGGGGTGGGCAAACCCTAAGAGGTAATCTTGAACGACACAGATTAGGTGGGGGACACCGGGTTGGAAATACGGGCCTTTGCTGTGTGACTCTCTTCCCGGAGAGATATGAACGAATGTTGCTCACCCCGGATAAGGAATCCACAAGATCCAGGTAAGATGGCACCGACGCCCAACCGGTGAACCAGTGAGCTCTCTCGGGATTATTTATGGGGCAGAGGCCACTCAAAGACTGCTGTATCCGCAAGGCCGCCCCCGCATGGCTGAAGGCTCCTGAAAGCCTCTGACCCCCTGGAAGCAGAGTTGTGGGTGGTTGTGAGGCACCCTGCGGGCGCTGGAATCACACCCAGCCCCCCAGAGGGCAGCTAGTGTTCTTACCGGCTCAGCCGTCTCTCCCGTCCAGTGTCAGACAGTTGAATAAGCTTTAATCATCAGAATATAGGTCATCCTTAAATTCTATCCTCATACAATTTAGTCACTCCCTCTGACTTGGCTTTTGTCATTCATTGTTTGGCTCCATCCTTTATTTTTTGACTCTTAGAACAGAATCTTTTTATCACGCAAAATTAATCCTTATCCACAATATTTCCTTTCCTTTTTTTAAAAAAAAGATTTATTTATTTATATAGTGCTCTGCCTGCATGTGTGCCTGCTTGCCAGAAGAGAGCACTGTATCTCGCTAAAGATGTTGTGAGCCTCCATGTGGTTTCTGGAAATTGAACTCAGGACCTTTGGAAGAGCACCCAGTGTTCTTACCCTCTGAGCCATCTCTCTAGTCTCTTCCTTTTCTTTTTTACTTAAATTATTTCCAACATTCTCTTATACCCATTTACCATTATTTTCTAATTTCATTCCTCTATATAACAGTTGAATACAAATAACATACATGGCACCTTGAAACAAATTTCTAACAAACTGAGATTCCCCATACACATACTTTTAGCCACCGACCCTTTTCGTTGCAATTCTTAAGCCTTTTCTTTGCTCAAATTTTTACTACCTTTCTTTCTCCCTCTAGTTAGAAAAAAAAAAGTTTCCATTTTAGCAAGAACCTTGACATATTATCAAAATGACCTTGATGTTAGGGAATATGACCTTTCAAACAAGAAATGGCAGAAAAGAAAGCAGACACAGAGCCAAAAATATCTGCATGTTAACTCTGTAATTGCAATTTTAGAGGAAACATTTATTAATGTCTTTTAATTCTCATTGAAAGGAAGGGTGTTAGTTCTCGTTTCTTTCTAGGACAGGACTTTGCCTCTTGGAATGGCCCCTCTCTCTCCACTTTTAACCTTGATTTCTTCTTTCTCTCTGGAGTCTCTCTTCTGTCTTGCTCCCTTTGAGGTTTCTCTCTTTGGTAACTTGGACCTTGACTTCTTGGAGACTTGCCTACCCTCATTAATGTGATTGATGGTTGTCAACAGTATCGAAGCTTTCTGATTGTGTTTTTCCTTGACCCTTCTTACACAGACCTTTTGCCTTTCTAGCCCTCCATCTTTTCTCATTTTTTTTTTTTTAGTCTGTCTGCTCAGTGGTTAGTTACAAAGTGTAATTTTAGCATCCCATGTCCCAAAAGAGCCAAAGGCTTTTTTTACATTTAATCTCAAATATTTTTTTCATCTGGCTCTTAAGTCTTTCTAGAAACACTGGGGGCCCATCTTTTCCTGTTGTACGTTAAGGTGCCTAATGACACCAAGGTGGTGGCAGCCCACTTTGAATGAAGGCCAATCTATTTCACACATTGTCCAGAGCTTTCCCTAACATCTGTGACTTGGCGCTTATGTCCTCTACCTGGAATATTCTTTCCTGGCAAATGGGTTGCCTCTCTTGTCCCTTTTAGATCTTGGCTTAAATGTCACATTCTCAGGGAGGCTATCTCTAATTACTCCTTAAGAGAGAGAGAGTGATCTCTTAACTCCATTTACTTTCTCTTACATCTCATATGTGACAAACTGTGTTATGTGTGATTGGTACCTTTGATAAATACTGCTAACTCGTTGAATAGAAGGGTTTTTATATTATTATTGGTGTGTGTGGGTGTGTGTGTGTGTGTCTGATTTTCTCCTTCACCATGTGCGTTCCAGGGATCAAACTTAGGTTGTCAGTCTCGGAAGCAAGTATCCTTATTCGCTAAGTCATTTCACCAGCCCTCTCAAAGCAAAACAAAACAAAACATTCTAGTGGATGACTACATGTTTGAGACAAAAGGGGGTTACAGAAGGATTCTCAAGATTTTATAAGTAAGTTTGTGCGGTGAACAAACAAACAAAAACAAAAACAGCCAAATAAAAGATAAAGTTTCTTTTACTTTTAAAAAAAGATTTATTTGATGTCTATGAGTGTTCTATCTGCATATACGCCTGGGTGCCAGAAGAGGGCCTCAGATCATGTTACAGATGGTTATGAGCCACCATCTGGTGGCTGGAAATTGAACTCAGTACTTCTGGAAAAGAAGCTGGTGCTCCTAACCACTGAGCCATTGCTCCAGCTCCCAGTACCTTTCACTTTTCAATTATGTGTATCTCTGTGTGGGTGCAAAGGACTTCTAATCCAGAACCATTTTTGCTGTGGCAAGGAATCACACTGGAAGACTTATGTCTATGTGATCTGGCTGAAATGCAGACTGGCCACACCTTTAACCCCTCTAGCTGGGATGCAGACACGCCCTTAGTACACTCCTTTATCCCCAAATAATGACGGTAAAGTTAGTTTGTAGAAAGAAGCATCCATGTTTTAAAGTGCGAGAGTCAGAGAAAGTCACAAATCAGTGCAAGATTTAACAGAACAGGATATGCCCAACTCTCACAAGGAAAGGAGAGAGATGCTACTTGGGAGAGCAGTGCAGAGTCAGAGAGAGAGAGAAGAGGCAGTTTTACTGGGGTGGTTTTACAGAGACAAAACAGGTTGCAGAGAGAGAACAAGCTAGACACAGGTGAAGACAGAATGAGCCAGAGATTGGGAGGGAGCCAGAAGATTAGAGCAAGTTGCTAACATTAGTATGAGGCCAGGCAGAGTAATTTGGTCAGAAGCAGAGAGTTTGAGTCAGTCAGCTTGGAGAGGGCTTTGAGCCAGATCAGCTATGTTGAACCAGCTAGCTAGTTCAGAAAGAGCTAGAAAGGGTGAGCAAGTCTCAGAGGCTGAAAACATTCTAGGCCTAAGTTAAAAGGCTAGAAGCTTCCAGGTCTAGGCCTAGGTTAGCAGACTGAGGCAGTAATCCTTGAGACAATGAAATCAGGCAGATAAAAGATGCCTGCACTTGTGGGCATGTGCAGGTGTCTCTAGACCAGAGACATCAGTTCCCCAGGAACCGGAGTTACAGGCTGCCTCAGGGCAACTGAACCAGAGGTCCTCTGCCTGAGCAGTTAAGCTGAAGCATCTCTTCAGCTTCAGTTAGTTAATTTTGAAACCTGTTGAATTTGTGGGGTCATGAATCTGCAGCTGGGACCAATTCTTTTTTTTCTACCCCCAAGACAGGGTTTCTCTGTGTAGCCTTCTCTGTCCTGGACTCATTTTGTAGACCAGGTTGGCCTCAAACTCACATCAACCTGAGTGCTCAGATTAAAGGCATGTGCCATCATGCTGGGCTCTGGAGCCAATTCTTAATGTGACCTGTATTAGATCAGTATTGACTCAGGACCCCCAAGACCAAGTTCTCAGCACAAAGGAGATTTAATTTGTCCCAAAGGAACAAAGGATGGGAATGAGAGACAACGACAGGAGATGGAGCATGAGTGAGAAGAGAAGGAAACAAAGGAGAGGAGACAAAAGGAGCAAGTGAGAGGAGTAAGGGGTATTCCTCCTGGAGGACAGAGGACTCCCTCTGGATGGCAAGAGACAGACACGGCCCTCAGACAAATGGGGGTTTATAAAGGTAAAGGGGAAACCCTTGTGTTAGGATGGGGTGTTTAATTTAATTAGGTGAGCTAAAGAGGCTTTTGATTGCTGGACTTCAATACTTTGATACTGGACCTTGGTAGTCAGCCTCAGGAGGGAGAAGTGGCCAAATAAGGGAATAGGCCTTGGTGGCTAGCTTTAGGAATATAACCTAAGGCTTTTAGCAAGGCGGAGGGAATGGGAGAAGGTCTACCAGAGCCATACTTGCCACAGTGGGGCTAACCAGAGTCCCTTCATGACATGTGTCCTTATCCTGAGGACTTGTTGACTCTGAGATTCTAGAAAAAAGTGACAAGGAAAGTCGCTGGAAGTTTGGCCCTTCAATGCTCCCAACCTGATCCTTTTGTCTCTCCCTCAGTAACTGTACATTTACTTCAGGAAAGCTAACCCCCTGGCCTTCAAGCCACTCTTAAGAAACTGGATCTCATGCTATAGCCCAGGCTATCCCGAAACTATGTAGGCAAAGTGTCGCCCGCCTCTAAGCAGCCCTCTGTCTCCACGTGTTGAGTGCTGGGCTATTGTGATGTTCTTCTCCTTGCTTGGGGTCCTTGCTCATCCTGTCACACTATCTTTCTAAAGGCACTTGTAACCACCACTTAGTCTCAACCATGAGGCCCTCAAATGCTCAATTTTGCCTACTTAGAGCATTGGAGCAGCAGCCGGGGTGGGGGTGGGGGGCGTCCCTCTTGCTGTTCGTTTGCCTAAAATCTTTAGGAGTAGGACCCGAACCTGCACACTCCCAAAGCTCCCAAAGACGACCGAAAGAAAACATGAAGGAGGCTGGCCGTGGTGACACATACACACACTCTTAACCTCAACAGAGGAGGTAGAGGCAGGCAGACAACTGTGAGTTCAAGACCAGCCTGGTCTACATGGTGAGTTCCAGGCTAGCCACGACTCAAAGAGAACAAAACAAAACGACATCAAATCCACAAACAAACATGGAGACAATGATCAGGGCAAAAGAAAGCTGAGGTCTCGCTTTCCTCTTTTCCGTCGCTAGAACGAGTTCGTTGCTAAATCAGGAGCCTCAGGGGCCCCAGAGGGCCGTCAGACCGCAGGAAAGTGGGACGACGTCAGGGAGCCCGAAATGGAGGGGCCAGAGGTCACACCATTCAGCTAGCTCGACTCGCCCTACAGCGTTTGGCATTAGCGCCACCTCCCGTCAACCCTGACAGGAACGAGCAAGTCGAAGTAGACTCTGAGTCCGTCAGGGGCCGGGAACTGGTGAGCGGGCGGCCATTTTTGTTAGGGGCAAGGCCACGGCTACGGAGCGCAGGAGAGGCCAGGGAGCTTCCGGCGGCTCGCTGGTGAGTGCCGGCGCACGGAGCGCCGCGGGGTGCGGGGTGCGGGGAGGCGGCGAGCGTTAGGTTCGTTTGGGACTCGCCGTGCAATGGCCCGGGCGCCCCTCTCCGGTGGCCTTCTGCCCCCACTCGCTAACGTACCGCCGTCGCGGGCGCAGTCCGTGGGCGCTGGGGAGGAGCGGGGCGAGGGGCGGCGCCGGGGGCCGCCGGCGGCGGGCAGCGTCCCGCGCCCCGACGCCGGCCGAGAGCCGTGGGCCCCCGCGGCGGCCGGCGGCCCGATGCCCCTCGCCCTGCAGCGGCTCCGGGCCACGTTGCTGCGCCTGCACCGCGAGCGAGAGCGGCTCCTGCGGGCCCGGGACTGCGCCCGCCTCCTGCAGGTGGCCGTGCGGCTGCTCGGCTCCGGCCCCGCGGCCGGCTCCCTCTCCGTGCAGCAGCTGCTCGGCGACCTGCAGCTGTGCCCCTCGCGTGGGGCGCCTCTGCGCCTCGGCCTCCCGGGCCCCGCCGAGACGCTTCTCCGCGCTCGCCCCGTCGGCCTAGCCGCCCAGCGCCTGGATGCCGTCATCGAGATGCAGTTTCGCGCCCTAGGCCGGGCACCGGCTAGCCTGGGCCTGACGTCCCAGCTAGCCGAACTGCTGCTGGCCCTTCCCTTGTACCACACGCTACAGGGACGAGCCCTGAGCTGCGTCCCCGGGGCTGCGCGCCCATTCCCCACGGCCCGTGTGCTCCACCTCCTGGCTGCGGAGCGGGGTTGTCAGGTGGCAGATAGGCTGGCAGAGGCCCTTGGCGGCTCGGGCTTGCAGCACCAACTCCGTCAGCAGTGCGACGAGGAGCGGGAGCTGCTGCCCGGGCGGCTGGGCCTAATAGGGGGCGTGGCTAGCACCGACGGCGGTGGACTGAGGCTGGGAGGGCCTGGAACCCTGTGGAGCCAGTATTGGACCCTGCTGTGGGCAGCCTGTGCTCAGAGTCTAGACCTAAACGTGGGACCCTGGGACGACCGCAGAGCACTGGCACAGAAGCTGAGTCAGGCACTGGGTCAAGGTAAGTGAGGGACCCGAGCTGGTATTTGGAGGTTGTGGTGAGGATGTATGTCTCCTTTTACCTTAGTCACCCTTACCTCACTCAGCTCTAGCCTGTCAGCAAGAGCAGGCCCTTTAGAATGAACTTCCCTGAGTTTAATGTATAGCGTGTAGGTTTTTCAAGGCCACCTTGCTTTCCACACCGTTCTTTATTTTAAGTTGTTTTTTGTTTTTTAACTACACAGTCGTACTGGCCTCCAACTCCTGCCTCAGCCTCCCACTGCCTAGGAGCTACTGTGCCTGACTTTCCGCCTCGAACTGAGTGATGGAGGACAGTATGGGGTGGGCGGGGGCTCTAAACAGGGAGGTTTTGTTTTCAGCCCCCCCTCTCCCCCATTTCTCCCGTTAGCATCCCTGCCTCCAGAGTGTGAGAAGGAGCTGTTGTCTCTGTGTCACAGCCTTTTTCATCAGTCTCTTATCGGGAGCTGGGACCAAGGTAAGGAGAAAGGGACATTGGGGGCAACCCAAGGATCAGCCCACCCCTTCAGACTACATTCTATCGTTCCAGGGTTCTGCCAGGCCTTGGGATCAGCCGTGGCAGCTGAGAGCAGCCCTTCTTCACCATCTCCTACTGCTGAGCTGCTGCTGCAGCTTTTCCCTCCCCTCTCGGATAGCCTTCGACAGCCTAGGTCAGAACTTAGCCTGTGCCATCCTCCAGGTGAGAAGAGAGCTGTGGAGTCGGGGGAGGAGGCAGGGCAGTTGCTACCCTTTTCCTTCCCTCTGTTCCAAAGGCGACCCACGAACCCTGGGATGCTCTGCTCTTCCCCTCCCAGGTCCTGCAGCTGTTGCTCTGGGGCTCTGCACCCTGCAGACCACCTTGCTCTGGTTCCTGGGCAGAGCTCAGCAGCATCTGGCAGCATGGGCCCCCGGTGCCTTCCTCCTCCTGATCCAAAAAGACTTGCCTGTGAGTGACCAGGAACAGGGAAGGGGTAGCCTGGCCTGAACTGAGCCCTCACTCTCCGTTTCCACCTAAAGCCTCTGCTGCGTGCAGTGGAGGCTCTGACCAGCTTGGCCTCCGAGGCCACCTTAACTCCGGAGGTGGAGCAGCAGCTGGGCCTGGAGATCCAGAAGCTCTCTGCAAAGATGCAGGTGAGAGCAGAGCCCCTGGTGCTGGCACGGGAGGTGCCTGCCAACTTAGCACAGGGTTGAGACTTGCAGTCTCCTTGGAGTCTCCACTAAATTAATTTTTTTTTCTTTGTTGGCTTCTTGTTCTGCCTTAGTCTTTACTACAGAAAATTTTCAAATATGGCCATAACAGTAAACAACTCATGGTCAATTATGATTCATACACCTTTGCTACTCCCTAGTGGTAGGCTCTGACATCATTACTTAGACTTCATTAGTGCCTGCAAAAAGTGGCATTCCATAATTACATTTTTCATTTTTCCTACTAGTGTTTAATTCATGGTTCTCTCTCTGATTTTTTTTTTTTTTTTTAAGACAGTGTTCTCTGTGTAGCCTTGGCTGTTCTGGACTTGTTTTATAGACCAAGCTGGTCTCAAACTCAGAGAGATCTGCCTGTCTCTGCCTCCCCGAGTGCAAGGAATACGGGGTTATGCCACCTCACCTGGCTGTCCCTCCTCTCGTTACAATCTTAATTCAGACAGATAGATAGTATTTGTATACATACACATACAGTGTATATATACAATGTATACACGCTCTCTAGAGTATTATAATCCTCCTGCCTCAGCTTCCCCAACCCTGGGGCTATAGTCACATGCCACTGTGCTCAGCTCACATTTATACAGAACTTCTGCCAAATGCCTCCATTTTATTTTAGATTCTTCTCCTCTAAGAAAGGCAGCAAAACAAAGACGCTTGTTATTACTGTCTTCTTTCCTTCACAAAACACAGCCTGCTGCAAGTCCCCTCCCTTATTTTATGGGTTATTTGCTTTCCAGGAATTAAGATGGCAAAGAATACTTAATGCAAGGACATTTCAAAGGTTCCCATCTGTCTACTGTATGCTTTGGACAAGTTATAAACCAAGTTGGGTTTTGTTTCTATTTTTTGAGACAGGGTCTCAGGTATCCAAGGCTAGCCTTGAACTTGTTATATATAGCTGAGGTTGGTCATGAATTCCTGATGCTCCTGATTCTGCTTTTCAAATGCTGTAGTACAGCTACAGGCCACCATGCCTGACTTGTGTGTCTTTGACTACTAAGAACTGGCAATCCTAGATGTTACGCATGGTTTGCGTCCAGACCATTTGGACAACTCAGAGTTGTGACATTTCTCCTTAGAAAACGCCCAGGCTCCCTCATCTGGGTTTTACAGACTGCACACTGAGGCCTCAGGTAGGAGAAACATATCCTGTCAGTCTGACAGGCCAGCCCTTCTTCCCTTCTCTCCCCCCCCCCCCATACAGCTCCTGCCTGAAGAGTCACTGAGTCTTTTTTTCCAAGAATGTCATAAACAAGCCACACAGGGCTTCAAACTCCACATGCCAAGGGGTCGATACTGGAGACTTCGACTGTGCCCTGGTAATTTTTCTTTCCTTCTTTGTGGTGCTGGGAATGAAACCTAGGACTTCACACAAGCTAGACAAGCAAGCCTTTCTATGTGAGCCACACACCTCTGCCCACCCCAGCCCACTGTCTTGGTAAACTTCTCATTTCTACCTTTTCCTTCCAAGGGTTCTCAGTATATAAATGGTCCAAGTGCTCCCAGCTGTGGCTCTGCATCACCGTCACCATCCTTGTCCTCTTCTGCTCTTCCCTCTGGGGCCATTGGGTTTCCATATTCTCACAATCTGTCCTTTCTCTTCTCTCACCCCAGAGCATCCCAGTGCTCCTAGTGAGTATGCAAGGATGGTGGTACACGCTGTGTTGGAGCCCGTGTTGCAAGGACTGCGGGGATTGCCGCCCGAGGCCCAAGCCCCTGCCCTCAGCCAGGCACTGACAGCCACACTGGGTGCCTGGCTTGACCACATCCTCACCCATGGGATCCGGTTCAGGTGGGAAGGAAAGATGGTAGAGGCAGAGGGAGAATGCCAACAGGGAGGCAGAAGTGTCAGGTGGCCACATTGTACCTGGACACTCTAGCCTGCAGGGGGCGCTGCAGCTTAAACAAGACTTCGGAGTGGTCAGGGAGTTTCTGGAACAGGAGCAGTGGGGCCTGTCCCGGGATCTTCGCCAGACTCTGCTCTCCCTGGGCATCTTCCAGCGGCTGGATGGGGCCCTGCTATGTCTACTGCAGCAGCCCCTGCCCAAGAATCCAGTCCACAGAAGGCATCCATGTTGCTGTAAGTCATTAGTCCTCCCCAACCCCAGATTTTTCTGAGTCCCTCCATCACTCCTTTAAGAGACTCACACCCCAATTTCCCCATTGATTTGGCATCAGCATCACCCACCAACCTGCTTTCCACTCCTGCTTTCCCAGGTTTTTGTAATGAGGTCCAGACCACTGAATTGCCCACCAGCAGCCTTAACAGCCTGGAAAGCTTGGCGCCTCCTCTACGGCCTGTAGTCTCCCCAGCCCAGACCACTCACCTGCTAAGCACCCTGGGAGGAGGAGGAGGACCTAGTCCTGAGGCTTACCTGGCTGGAAACCAGCAGGCCTGGCTTGCCTTGAGGCTGCACCAGCACTCTCGTTGGCACCTGCCTTTTCTTTCTTGCTTGGGGACAAGTCCTGAACCCTAAGTTGCCTAGGACCAGGAGTTCCATATTGTGCTCTAGACAAGGAGCTGTATGTTAGAGAGGCTTACAGCCGGAGCGTGGTGGAACACATACATAAACCTCGCAGACTGGAAATGAATCCAAGATCACTCAAGTACCTACAGTCCAGAGTAACAGGCAAACTACTGCCCGAAATCTGAATCAGCAGCAATGAAGACATTTTAGAGCTACAAATAGGTCTATAGGGTTGGCTCTCTGGAAACAGAAGCAAGCTACTTGCTTTCTCTTGAATCCCAGGAGCAAAGCCAAAAAGTCACAAGGAAACACAGGTGGCGCAAGCATTTCTACACGTGGAGAACCTGTCTTGCCCCTTCGCCATTTCTACTTTTAGTCTTTAGGCTGTAGGACGTTTAAACTACAGCTGATGTTACCAGGGTAGGGCTTGCCATTGGCGGGTGGACAAGCCCTGCTGTGGTAGTCCTCTCAATGGAAGGAGCTAGGATTTAAGATTGTGTTGACCTAGATCTAGCAGGCAAGATAGTGTAGGGAAAAGGCTGCAGGAAACGACATGTTTCCGTGCAAAGGGGTTTTTGTACGTTCTGTCTATACTCTGTGTGGCACCGAGTGCTGCGGAAGCCTGAGGTATTTGTCCACCGCCCATTATGGGCCGGGCGGCGGCTCCAGCTGGTAGCCTCTAGAAGTACCGCAGAGGCTGCCGGAAGCGGTCCGTTCCAATAAAGGGCTCCCCAGCGCTTCTTCCGGAGCGGAGGTAGCCATGGCGGCCGCTTTGGCTCGGGTCGGACTGCGGCCAGTCAAGCTGGTTCGAGTTCAGTTCTGCCCGTTTGAGAAGAACGTGGAGTCGACGAGGTATGGGTTCTGGGGAGGTGGGAAGCGTCCCCCCGCCCCCGACACCTGCGCGTACACCCTCGACCCCCTGCCCTTGTTCCAAGGCATTGCAGACCCGCTCTCCCAGCCTCGCACACCCCTTCGTCTGGTCTCCAGGCTCTCTGGTTCATGCTGTCCTCCCACTGCAGGACCTTTCTCCAGGCGGTGAGCAGTGAGAAAGTCCGCGCCACCAATCTCAACTGCTCGGTGATCGCCGACGTGAGGCACGATGGCTCCGAGCCCTGCGTGGACGTGTTATTCGGTAGGCCTGGCTGGGACTAGGGCGGAGCGCGGCCCTGGCCCTGCCTACTCCAGATCCCTGACTCACTGGTTTGCATCCTCCCCAGGAGATGGGTATCGGCTGATTTTGCGCGGCGCCCACCTCACGGCTCAGGAAATGTTAAGTGCTCTGGCCTCCCACATCCAGGTCAGGAACGCGGCAGCGGCATCATCTGCACCCAAGGCAGACAAACCCGGCCCAGGTTCGGGTACCCGGCGCTGACATTGCAGAAGAGTCCAGCAACCCAATGTTAGTTTGGAACTAAAGACAGTTATCTAAGAAGAGGCAGGCTTAATGACTCACAGTGCTACATGGAGGTCACGAAACAGCCTGAAGCTGTGAGAACCCTACCACTTAACAGTGCTTGTGGGGCAGGAAAAGTAAGACTGGGTGGTAAAGGGACTGGGCAGATTTATTTGAATTTTTCTTTCTCACTTTCCCTCACTGCTTAAACATACGTGAATTTGGCTTCATCTGTCACCCAAGTACCTTTCATTAAATATTTATTGCCAAATGAATGTTGTTTTTCTTAGGTTGCTTGCTTGCTTGGTTTTTGAGACAGGGTCTTAACGATGAGCTAACCTGAAACTTGGTATGAAGACCCAAGGTGGCCTAGAAATTTGAAAGAATTCTCCTGCTTCATGTTCCTGGTGCTGGGATTATAGATATGGGCCACCTTCAGTTCTCAGGCCTCATCTTTCTCAGTAGTTTTGTCTACTCTTCATTTACCCTCATATGGAGCCATTCATTCTGTCATAATTTAAGCTGCCCTGAACTTAAACTTTTCTATTTGGCTGTAATTCTGACTTCTATAAGCCTACATTTCTATTTGGTTGTAATCCCAAATTCTGTGGTTAGCCACTACCCACTTCCTCCATATGCCACCGGCATTCTTTCCTGAGAGTGGAGTCTGCCATCCGTGCACACTGGCCTCTCTGGCCTCCCTGCCCTTTTCAAAGGCACCTCACCTGCTCAGCCTCCTGGGTTAGAAATTCAGTGTCATCTCTCCTGCCCTCACCCTTTCCCTGTACATCCAACCAGTTGGGTTGCACTGAAAAAGGAAAGAGAGGAAATGCTAGCTCCACCTGCTGGTGCACACGATCTCAGCTACTCAGGAGGCCAGCCTGGTCAACTTAGCAAGACCTTTTCATTCTCATTCAGTCTCCTATACACTTTTATTCTCCTGCCTGGTCTCATTTTCCCCATTTTTTTTTCTGCTACTTAATCTTACCCTTAAGGTACATAATAGCTTACTTCTCACAGCACCTGAAATAGTTTTTGGTCTCACGTCCATTGATGTGACCATGGAATCATTTTATAAGATTAAATAGTATAAAAGCCAATGGGGGACTGTAGAGATGGCTCAGCTGTCAAGAGCACTGGCTTCTCTTCCAGAGGACCTGTGTTCAATTTCCAGCACCCACATGACAGCTCACAACTGTAAGTTCCAGGGGAACTGACACCCTCTTTCAGACACATTCAGGCAAAACACCAATGCACATAAAAATAGATCATTAAATACTTATATTAAAAAAGTTATTCATGCGGGCTGGAGAGATGGCTCAGAGGTTAAGAGCACTGGCTGCTCTTCCAAAGGTCCTGAGTTCAATTCCCGGCAACCACATGGTGGCTCACAACCATCTATAATGAGATCTGGTGCCCTCTTCTGGCAGGCATGCATGTAGGCAGAACATTATATACATAATAAAAAAAACTTAAAAAAAAAAAAAGACTTCTAGGTCTTCAGTAAAAAAAAAAAAAAAAAGTTACCCATGCACACCACATGGGTGTTCTTTTAGGAAACTTTAGTTTTAAGTAAATGACCATGTATATTTTATAAATGAAGGCATTCCAGGATGTGTGTGTGTTTGCAAGTCCTGGGTAACAGTACACATTGTTTCTTTTTGTAAGTGTATGGATACATATAGTAGCAGTACTTGCCTGTGTTTGCAGATGTGGAAGCCAAAGGTTGGATGTTTTCCTCTATGGTGCTCCTCTCTGTTTGGTCTTTTGTTTGTTTTGTTTCTAGATAAAATGTCTCACTGAGACTGGAGCTTACCCTTTTCAACTAGGCTATCCAGTAAGCTCCAGGATCTCCTGTCTCCATCCCCCAGTGGTTTACAGGCATATGCTACCCTGCCTGGCTTTTTATATTAGTATATTGGATCCCAAGTCAGTTTTTTATATTTCTGCAGCAAGTGCTCAAATTGCTGGGCTGCCTTCCCAGGCCCCTGTTCTTATTGTGAATTACAAGGGGAGGAAAAAAAAAATAGCCCACATTCACTGCCAGAGAACTTAAGAGTGTCCAGCTAAGGCAATCAGAGATCTCTTAGATACTGGCTCCTATGCAGTTTACTAAATACAATAACTGTGGAACCCCACCCCCAGCATTATTGTACCTCTTCCCTGACTAAATGGGCATTAGAGGATTCTCTCTCTACCATCCTTTAAGAAAGACAGCTCCCTGAAGGCTGGATGTGGTTTCAATCCCAGTCACCTCTGCCCTTAAGTGGCTATGACATGGGACAGATAAAATCTGTCACTGCTTGCTTTCTCATGTCTCAAATAAGGATAGTAGTTTTGTTCACTTATCTAAGGGTTCTGTATTGATTCCATCAACGTTGGAATAAAAATACTCCGAATGAAAAGGGGCTCGAAAAGATGGCTCATTAGGTAAAACTGCTCACCACCACGCTTAATGACCTGAGTTTGATCTCTAGGACCCTCATGGGAGAGACAAGGACCACCTCAAATACTTGGTGTTTTGACATCCACACACACCCTGGAACATGCACACTCAACCTACATGCCCAAAAGATAACGGTAACAGTTGAAAACTGCCACTGTGTGAACAGGAACAGGCACAGGCTACCCTTCGCTACTAGGTTCTAAGTAATATAGCTGTTGATATGATTTACATTGTATTAGGTAAAGGTCATTTAGAGAACCTTGAAGATACACTGTAAGCCAGGTGTAGGTTGCATGCAACTACTGCACACTCAGTGGTCTCAGCACTCGTGAGTTGAAGGCAAGGTGTGGCTACGTGAAGTCTGGGGAAACCTTGGCTGCATCGTGAGACTCTTAAGTTACCCATGGGTCAATGTGAGATGCAGGTGCTACCTCCGAACAACTTCCAAACAGATGTAAGCCATGTTTTGCCTAAGTTCTTCTGTGTCCTGGGTCATAGGAAAGAAAATGCCTTTGCAGAGTATTAGAGTTACAAAAGAATGGTAGGTGAAGGGCTAAGCTACAGCTCAATGGTAAAGTATTTACCTAGCACACAGAATTTCTGTGAATGAGTGAGTGGATGGATGGAAGGATGAGTGGGTGCTAGGGCTGTAGCTCAGTTGGCAGCGTGCTTGGCTATCATCCGTGAAGCTGTGTGCTTGCTCCCCAGTACCGAATACACCTGTGGCACATGTGCTGGCAACCTCAGCATGGGGAGGTGAGAAGTTCCGGGCCAATCTGGGGTACAGACTTCGTCTTAAATTTTAAAATAAATAAATAAAATTACAGGGTAAGTAACAGACTTGTCTGAAGTTATAGAGTTGCTTAAAGAAACAGACCCCTAGCTGAGCGGTGGTGGCACTTGCCTTTTAATCTCAGCACTCCAAAGGCAGAGGCAGGTGGCTATCTGAGAGTTCGAGGTCAGCCTGATCTACAGAGTGAGTTCTGGCACAACCAAGGCTACACAGAGAAACCCTGTCTCAAAAAAAAAAAAAAAAAGAGAGAGAGAGAGAGAGAGAAAAGAAAGAAAGAAAGAAAAAGAAAGAAAAGGAAGAAAGAAAGAAAGAAAGTAGACCCCAGCCTTCTTCATGAGTCCACTCCAGGGAGAAGGGAAGTGCAGCGTATGAGTAGTAATTGGGTTTTAAGCTAGCCACTTCCCATCTCTGAGGCTTGGACCCAGTTTCCTAGGCCACAGTTTTCTGCTAACATATTAGAGCTGGGCAGTAACATGTAAATATGCAGCTGAGGCAGCAGGCTATCAAGGACAGGCTGGGCTATAGAAAAAGCAA
>REGO01000075.1:1706117-1800892 GCA_010120015.1 Rhombomys opimus | reverse complement strand
GCACTCCAAAGGCAGAGGCAGGTGGCTATCTGAGAGTTCGAGGTCAGCCTGATCTACAGAGTGAGTTCTGGCACAACCAAGGCTACACAGAGAAAGAGAGAGAGAGAAAGAAAAGAAAGAAAGAAAAGAAAGAAAGAAAGAAAGAAAGAAAGAAAGAAAGAAAGAAAGAAAGAAAGAAAGAAAGAAAGAAAGTAGACCCCAGCCTTCTTCATGAGTCCACTCCAGGGAGAAGGGAAGTGCATCGTATGAGTAGTAATTGGGTTTTAAGCTAGCCACTTCCCATCTCTGAGGCTTGGACCCAGTTTCCTAGGCCACGGTTTTCTGCTAACATATTAGAGCTGGGCAGTAACATGTAAATATGCAGCTGAGGCAGCAGGCTATCAAGGACAGGCTGGGCTATAGAAAAAGCAAGACAGCAAGTGAGAGGAAAATCTGGACATCACCCCAAGGATGAAAAAACTGGCCTTAGTATGATCATTTTTTAAAAATAGTTTTTTTATGTGTATGGGTGTTTTGCCTGCATCTATGTCTGTGCACCACGAGCATGGAGTGCCAGAAGGCGTCAGATCCTCTGGACGATTTGTAAGATGCCATATGCCATGCTGGTGCTGGGAATCGAACCTATGTTCTCTGCAAAAGCAGCAAATACTTTTAACCGCTAAGTCCCAACTCTAGCTTCACCCTCTATGCGGAAGATTGTATGTATGTATGTATGTATGTATTTTTAGACGCGGTCTCATTGTGTAGCTTAGGCTGACTTGGAACTTAACAGAGCATCTCCTGCCTCTATCTCCTGCTAGGATTAAAGCCGAACGTCATCATGCCTGGCTTTTACTAACATGTTATGTGTTTGCGTGTGTGCGTGTGGCGGCGCGCTCATGCTACAACGCGGAGGTCAGAGGCGTATGCGTTCGCGTAGGCGCGCGTGTGGAAGTCAGTTCTCTTTCTACGGCGTGGGTATGGAGGGCCTAACAGGCTGTCAGCCTTGCCGGCCAGCCGTAGCCACCTCTCCAGCCCATGATCATTAGTTAAACAAATCAGATGGGGCTCACGGTGCTGTTGCTTCTCTCTCCTAACTCGAGGACCCACTCCTACCGACGACGCCTTTCAGCGCCTGAGCCGGGTACTCAGGATCCAGCAGCACCAGTCACGGCGCTTCCGGGTTCCGGGGCGGAGCCGGCGTGGGGGCGGGACTTCCGGCGGGCGGGCGGGCGGGCGGCGAGGGCCGAGTTGACAGACCGCACGGCGGCCGGGGCGCGTGCCGGCTGCCCGGATGGCCCGGGGCGAGAGGCGACGGCGCGCTGCGGCCGCAGAGGGGGTGCGGCCGCTGGAGAGGGCGCGGGGAGCCGGCCGGCGGGATGGTAGGGCCGGCGGGGCGCGCGGCTCGGCGGGCGGCGCGGCCCTGGCCGTGGTGGTGCTGGCACTGGCCTTCGGCCTGTCGGGGCGCTGGGTGCTGGCGTGGCTCCGTGTCCGCCGGGCGCTCACACTGCACCCCGCGCCGCCCGCGCTGCCCCCCGACTCCTCCAGCCCCGCCGTGGCCCCGGAGCTCTTCTGGGGCACCTACCGCCCACACGTCTACTTTGGCATGAAGACTCGCAGCCGCAGACCACTGCTCACGGGTAACCCTGGGGCTCGCGAGTGGGGAGGACCCAGCAGTCCTGGCAGATTTAGAGGGACGGTATCTGTTGACTTACGTGGCCATTCTACTCCCTAGGACTGATGTGGGCGCAGCAGGACGCCATCCCGGGGACCCCTCCTAGGCTCAGGCACACGTGTGAGCAGGGAGACGGCGTGGGTCCCTATGGCTGGGAGTTCCACGATGGCCTCTCCTTCGGTCGGCAGCATATCCACGATGGGGCCTTAAAGCTCACCACCGAGTTTGTCAAGAGGCCCGGGGGTCAGCACGGAGGGGATTGGAGCTGGAGAGTGACGGTAGAGCCTCAGGTCAGGGCGTCAGGATCCACAGCCCAGACTTTCTTCTCTGTCCTCCCTTTCAGCAGCAAATTCCGTAGGAAGTGGAGGTTAACAGGGACGCCAGCTTTGCTGACCACCTCTCTCATCTCCTAGTTTGCAAAGCAGATATCACAGTGACACCGAACTCACAGATTAAATGAAACAGTCTATGTAGAATTGTAAAACATCTGTCTTTTCCCTGGGGAACCGTTTAGCTCAGTCCATTGGTTGGATCCACTTAGCCTCAGTATTGACAGATGTGTGTTTGCCACAGTTCTTCCTTGTAATCCCCGCTAAGGCTGATTTTCAAAAGATTGTTTTTCTAATGCTTTATTGTATTCATTGGTCATCCAGGCCTCGGGTACCTCTTCCTTCCCTTTGGTGTCCCTTTTCTTCTATGTGGTAACAGACGGCCAGGAAGTCCTACTGCCAGAGATCGGAGCCAAAGGGCAGCTGAAGTTCATCAGTGGGCACACCAGTGAACTTGGTGACTTCCGCCTTACACTTATGTCACCAACCGGTCCAGGGGATACTGTCCCTAAGCATGGCAGGTAACTGGGGAAGGGTGCAGGGTGGCACAGGGGTGGTGCAGGTGCTGACTCGGTGTGGTTCCTGTGACCCCAGCCGCCATCTTCCCACCAGTGGGACTGGCAAGACATCCCTTTCCGGAGTAACAGTCCCTGTTTGTCTTCTTGCTTCCAAGCTACAATGTCTTCTGGTCCTCCAACCCTGGGCTGCCCCTGCTCACAGAGACGGTAAAGAGACGCCTAGACAGCTGGTTTCAGCACCGAGTCCCAGGGGCGTCTCCTGAACGCTACCTTGGCTTACCTGGATCTCTGAAGTGGGAGGACAGAGGCCCTGGTGGGCAAGGACAGTTGTTGATACAGCAGGTGACACTGAAGGCCCCTTTCTCTGTGGAGTTTGTGTTTGAGTCTGGCAGTGCCCGGACAGAAGGAAACCAAGCTTTTGGGCAGCTGGTAGGCAGCTACCTGACCCAGGCCCTGGAGAGCCATGCTTCAGCCTTTAAAGAGCGTTTTGAGAGGACCTTCCAGCTTAAGAAGAAGGGCCTGAGCTCTGAGGAGCAGGCTTTGGGTCAGGTTGCCCTCAGTGGCCTTCTTGGTGGGATTGGTTACTTCTATGGACAGGGTTTGGTGTTGCCAGACACTGGCGTGGAAGGTTCTGAACAGAAAATGGACCCTGCCCTATTTCCACCTGTCCCTCTTTTCTCTGGGGTGCCTTCCCGGTCGTTCTTCCCACGAGGCTTCCTTTGGGATGAAGGCTTTCACCAGCTCGTGGTCCAGCGGTGGGATCCCCACCTCACCCATGAGGTCCTTGGCCACTGGCTAGGGCTGCTTAATGCTGATGGCTGGATTGGGCGGGAGCAGATACTGGGGGATGAGGCCCGAGCCCGAGTCCCGCCAGAATTCCTAGTGCAGCGTGCAGCCCATGCCAATCCCCCAACCCTGCTCTTGCCAGTAGTACACATGCTAGAAGGCGGTGACCCTGATGACTTGGCCTTTCTCCGCAGGGCCTTCCCCCGCCTGTATGCTTGGTTCTCTTGGCTCCATCAGAGTCAGGCAGGGCCTGTGCCATTGTCCTACCGCTGGCGGGGCAGGGACCTAGCTTTGCCTACCCTACTCAACCCCAAGACACTGCCCTCGGGCCTGGATGACTACCCCAGGGCCTCGCACCCTTCTACGGCAGAGCGGCACCTGGACCTGAGATGCTGGGTGGCACTGGGTGCCCGGGTGTTGTCACGGCTTGCAGAGCAGCTTGGGGAGGCTGAAGCTGCTGCAGAGCTGGGCCCACTGGCTGCCTCCCTAGAAGAACCTGAGAGTCTTGACGAACTGCACTGGGCTCCTGAGCTGGGGGTCTTTGCTGACTTTGGGAACCACACAAAAGCAGTGCAGCTTAAGTCTAGGCCCCCCCAGGGGCTGGTTAGGGTGGTGGGCCGGCCTCTGCCACGATTGCAGTATGTGGATGCCCTGGGCTACGTCTCTCTTTTTCCCTTGCTGCTGCAGCTACTGGACCCCAGCTCATCCCGCTTGGGGCCCCTGCTGGACGTTCTCGCTGACAGCCGCCATCTCTGGAGCCCCTTTGGGCTACGTTCACTTTCGGCCTCCAGTGTCTTTTATAAGCAGCGTAATTCTGAACACGATCCACCTTACTGGCGGGGCGCCGTGTGGCTGAACACCAACTACCTAGCTTTGGGGGCACTCCACCACTATGGGCGTGTGGAGGGTCCTCACAAGGCCCAGGCTGCCAGGCTCTACCGTGAGCTCCGTGCCAACGTAGTGAGCAACGTATGGCGGCAGTACCGGGCTACAGGGTTTCTATGGGAACAGTACAGTGACCAGGATGGGCGGGGCATGGGCTGCCGCCCCTTCCAGGGCTGGACCAGCCTTGTCCTACTGATCATGGCTGAAGAGTACTGAAGGGACCAGAGGGAAGCTAGGCAGGCATTTGTATCACTTGGAATATGCAGAGACAAGGTCTTAGGTTTCTGATCTCATTGCCTCAGATATTGTAAGCTCATCTCAGGTGTCTCCTTATTGTCATCCCATCCAGCTCTGGGGTGAATGTGAACTCAAGAGTTTATTTTTCTAAATAAACTGGAAAAAAAAAAAAAAAAAAAAACCTCACTGAACCCTTGCTTTTGGCAGTTTTTCCTTGGGGCTGCCTACTATCTTCAGGTAAGGTGACAAATGGCCACTGCTTCTTCCCTTCAAACCCAGTGTTGGGGGCATGCAGTGAGGTCTACTCTACCCAAAACCACAAGCAGCTGTTCATGTCTCTTTAATGAGAGTAAAGGCTCCTGTGTATGTTTGGGGAGTGAGTGAAGATAGCACAGTCCTCGGTACTGCCCCTCTCTAGGGCTCCAGCCCTTTCAGGCATATGCTAGGAGGGTGGGAAGGGACCCACATGGAGGAGGACTGCATCCGAAACCAGGGCTGTTCCTGGTGGCCAAGTCACACCCAGTGTCCTCCTGAAACTACTTACGGGATGCCCCCATGACTGGAGGCTGGCTCCAAGGGAGGGGCCTGGGACATAAAGTCTGGGGCCCCTGCACAGGGAGAATGGTCCTCTGGGTCTGGGTGGGTGGCGCTAGCCCTTGTCTCCTTGAGTGTCTCACCTTCAGTGGAGTGAGGACAAGGGCAGAGCTCAATGCCCGAGTCACCAGTCAGGCGACGGTAGCGGCAGGAGGGGGTAATGTGGACTGGGCTGAGCCCTGCAACGGGCTCGGCCTCCTGATGAGGGGGAGCACTCTGGTGGGAGGAGACACCTTCTACATTCGTCCCCTCCAAGTGGGCAGAGCATCTGGATTCGGAAGAGCGGCAGGTGCATTCATTGGAAGCAGTCAAGGAGTGCCCCGGGGCCATAGTGTAAGGAGGTGGCGGTGTGCCTGGGTGGTGAACCACATCCTCATAGGCTGGGGGTTTGAAGGAGCTGAGGAGGCCTGCAGGGGAGAGAACATTATGGATGATTGAAGGGCCTGAGCTGGAAGAGTGATCTCTTCTAGGAGGGGAACGAGGGCTTTGAAATGTCTGCCAGTGGAAGTGTGGGGTGGCTGAGGGTCCTGGCTTGGGAGGGGCTGATGGTTCTGCACCCAAGAGCCACAAGTCACTCACGAAGGTCAAGCAGTGAACCAGCAGGAACAGGGCCAGTGCTATGGCATGCTCCATGGTAAGCCAACAAGTTGATCTCCCGCTGCCGCTGCTGCTGCTGCAGCCTGAGTTTAGCTCTTCTGTGGCGGAAGGCGCAACAACAGCTAACAAGGATTAGGACCGTCCAGAGTAGCCAGAACCCTGCAGGAGGCAAGGAGGGCACATCTCAGATTACCACCCCGCCCCAATGGTGCAGAAGCGTCTTTGGTTGCCGAATTCAGAAATCTGAGGGAGGGTGGGCAGGGGACCTGAGATGGATCCCCTTGGGGACTCACACCAGAGCTCATAGTAGTAGGTGCAGCAGCCAGTCTCCCCGCAGCAGTGACCACTTTCACAGAGGTAGGGCTGGGTGTTCACTCCTGGGCACAGCTCTCGAAGCTGGAGGCAAGGAGGCACTAAGAACTAAGGTAGACTACCCTAACCCTGCCCACCCCGCCGCCTGTATGCACACACACAGTCCCACCCCGGAGCCAGGCTGGGTGAGCCGGCAGGGGATGCTAGGAGGAGTGTCGGAATGAATGTAGGGCTGTCGGTACGGAAGGCTGGAACAGCCAGGAACCAGTGTAGAAAGAGAACACACAAAGAAGGTGATTTCAGCCCTTGGAACCCAAGACTTCTCTCACATAAGCCTGGCCCCAAGGGTGGTTTCTGGTAAGGTAATGTTTTGGAAGAAACAAAACATAATCTGACGATGGGTAGGAATTTAAGGCCACTTACAAAGCTAAAGTGTTTTCAGCAACCCCCACCCCGAAGGTCTGCCTCCCAAACCCCCCAGATGGATTTTTCGACCCCTGGGTCTCAGGCTCCCTAGGGTAGAGGAGAGGCAGCGTGCGACCCAGAGCAGTGCTCCCAACCAGATGGGATTGCTGTGGATGGTAAAGGATGGCATCCAGGGCGCGAGTCTGGGTTCCAGCTCGTCTCCAAATTGCTCCCTCAAGAGAAGATGCTGCCGGACTCTGTTGTGACAATAGGCACATAGAAAAACATCACAAATAACTGCTGCAAGACAGAGGGAGCCTCCCTGGGGTCTTCGCTACGCCTCTGGTGACTGGAGAGCCACTGCAGGCTTGCACTGCAGCCAGGAGATGGGGTCTACGAGGCTACAGGTAAAGTCAACTGCGTCTATGTAACAAAGTTTACACAAAGAGTAGAATGGTCATGTTCAGGAACTTCATAGTACCTTTGGCTCCGTGAGCTCCTCCCCCACCCCGGACAGGAAGTGACAAGAAAGGGGAAAGAGAAACAAATGGCTGTCGTGATAGGCTTTAGAGCTGCTGGGATACCTGCTGTTGCGGCGCCCGAAGTGCCCCCCAGGCCTCTTCGCTGCTGTTCCTGCTGCTGGCCCGAGCCATGCCTCCACCTACAGACCCCTGAAGACCACAGCCTCCTCCACCGCCAGCCGCCCCGCCCCCGCCACCTCTGCCACCACTGCCATGGTCCCTGCCCGGCCCATCTCCGCGGCTGCCACCATCACTCTGCAGCCGGAGCTCCCATCCCGGCAGAGCGCCTCCAAAGGACACGGTCGCTCAGCCCAACCAATCAGAAACGCTAGCTAACAGATAGGCCAATAGGAGAAGGTCGCAGGTTTCTCCCGCTGTCCAATCCGCAGCGGCGCCTCTGCCGCTCGCCCAGACAAGAACTCACACAGACAAAGACAGGGGGAGGGTTCAACCGAGTCCCTGATTGACAGCAACAATAGCCAGTACAGACAACAGGACACGCTTTGACTTATCAGCCAATGAACGGCCGTCCAGAAGCACAAACTTCCCGCCGATTGGCTGGCTGACCTCACACCCGCAGGTCCAGAATCGGCTGGCTCCCACTCCAGCAATTCTATACAAGCCGAGGCACCAGAAGAAGTTTAATAGGGTGGAGGAGACAGCGGAAACGTGGCATGGGCGAGGCCTTAGGTGGCCAGGAGGGGGGACCCCGGGCCCTCGGGTCCACCCAGCCGCAGCTGTAGGTTGATGCGGTAGCACTGTAGGCTGCAAAGGGCTTGGCCCGTGCGGGAGCAGGCGTATCGACGAGGGTGGGGGCAGCCAGGGACGGAGCAGCGTGGAGCGGGGCCCGACGGGGCGGGCCGCTGCGCCACCGCGGCGGGTGTGGGGACGCCGGGAGGAAAGGACAGAGTGGAGCCCTGTGCCCCGCTGCTGTAGCGCACCATGGGCGCGGGGGCCGGGGCAGCCGTCCGCCCTCCGCGCCGCTCGCCCCGCGCTGCCCCTCGCCCTCCTCGCCCGCTAGGGGCGGCCGTCTTAGTGAGACGCTCAATTGTCTGATTCTTGTGCTCCTCCGCCCGCCTCGCTGCCTGCAGCCTCCGCTTCCGTGCCCGCTCCTCACGCTTCAGTAGCATCTCCTCCGTGAGGGCAGGGGCTGGGCATCCCCCAGCCACCGGCAAAGGCAGGGTAGGGGATGGCTGACTCCGCGCCTTCTGGAGTAGGGCCCGCTGGGGAAAGACAGAGAGGGTGTCTGAGAACCTAAGGGCACGAACCCCAAGTACAGGGATTGGAAAGATGGGAATGGAAGGCGGGGTCGTGAGAATCATCGTCTTTGGGCATTTCCCCCTTCTTTTCGTTTGTTTTTTGGACAACTCCTGGAACTCACTAGGTAAACTAGGCTAACCTCGAACTCAGATCCTCTTGCCTCTCTCTCCTAGGTACTGGGATTAAAGGCATGTGCCACTATGCCTGCCTTTGGGAATCCTTATTACTACTTGCTCCTCGAAAGCCTCCTGACCCTCACTCAGCTTCAAAGGGGAAAACAAAAGTATTGTTGTCCCCTGCCTGGCCCATGTGCCTACTAAACTGAAGCTTCCTTGTGTAGACTTCTGTTGTTTTATAACCTATCAGACAGCATCAACGGGATTTGGCTCAAACCAAAAAGAATTACCCTGGATTCCTTTTTTCTCCAGTCATCTCCCAATAAATAGCTGCTCCTAAAATATACCCAGGATTTGGTGGGGTTTTCTTCATTCTTTACTACTTTCCTCTTGACTCAAGTCATTACCGTCTCGCCTGTTCTCCACATTCCATGCCCCTTTCCCAACTGACTGATTGCTGAGATAGGGAATCTATATGTATTCCTGGATTGCTGGGAACTTGCAACCACCCTCCTGTCTTTCAAGCTCTGGGATACAGGCATGCACCACCATAGCCTGAGCTTCAGCAGCTTCCTACAGGAATCCCTTCCCTACTCCATATAATTGCCAGAGTAATTACTGAAAAATTAAGTCAGTATGTCACTTGTCTGCATACGCCTCACTGGTGGCTCAGTCATATTTTCCTCTGGCTCCCATGCCTGTGGGCTCTATGTCACTGGCCTCTTTGAGAAGCTCTTCTGGTACTGGAAATGTCATCTCAAAGGCATTCTGGGTTGGAAAGAGCGCTCAGCAGTGAAGAGCACTGGCCGCCCCTGCAGAGGTCTCTGGTTCAGCTCCCTGCACTTACACGGCAGCTCACAACTGCCTGTAAATCTAGCTCCAGGGCTTCTGGTGACCTCTGGCCTCCACGGGCAGCAATAAAATAAAATACACATAAAATAAAAATTAGCTTTAGAACAAAAGCAAAAACTAGTAAGCCATTCCCCACAACTACCCTAATGTTTCTGTCTTGCCAATTTCTATTTCATCATTCCTATTTTCTGTAGTTTTAAGAAAACTGTGAACTGAGCCGGGTGTGGTGGTGCACACCTGCAATCCCAGCACTCAGGGAGGCGGAGGCAGGGGCGGGAGGCTCTCTGTGAGTCTGAGGCCAGCTTGGTCTACAAAGTGAGTCCAAGACAGCCAGGAAACCCTGACTCAGAAAAAAAAAAATATATGAGCTGTGTGTGATGATACACACCTTTAATTCCAGCATTTGGGAGGGAAAGGCAAGCAAATCTCTGTGTGCTTCAGGCCAGTCATGACTAAATTGTAAGACCCCAATTAAAAAAAAAATCATAAAATCACTTACTGCTCCTCAGCACATGAGCGTCAGCCCTATCTTTCCTTTTCCCAAATATTCTCCTTGCCTAGCAAACAGCAAGTCCTCCACAGGCGTTTGCTGACTGAATAAAGACTGAACTAACTTACCTGCCTTGCAGTAAGCAGCCTCTCATTGATCTCCTTCTTGAGGTCTCCATTGTCATCCAGCTCCCCCTTCTCCAGGGCATCTAACCACCTCTGCTCCTCCTCTTCTTCCTGGCCCTCCAGATCCCCTGGCAGGTCCCGAAGCGGGGAGGGGGACAGGTTACTATCTTCATCTGGGTAAGAAAGTGGAAGAAAAGTAGAACACTGATTTAGCAAAGCTGGCCCTGGGACATTGACAATTCTCAGAACCAACCTCCTTCCGTTTCTGGGTATAAATGAGGAACCCGGTTTCCCCCCCTCCAGGCTCTTCTCACCCAGCCAGGCTCGGTACTGCTCGAGAGGCACTCCTTCCATAGGCTCGTCTTCATTATCCACTACCATCAGGGGAGAAGGTGATCGTGGCCCCTCCGGGATCACAGTGAAGGTGGGGACACTGCAGAGAAGGAACACTACTCTAAAGTCAACAAGTGGCTCTGTCCTGCTCTGGAGCTACATACAGCTTTCCCGACCAGCTTGGATTCCTGCCGCCTTAACCTAGACCCTGAAGCCAACGTTCGTTCTCTATTTTCCAGAAAGCCCAGCCACCTGCTGCTGAATTTTCCCGAGACACTAGACCTCACCTCTTGGTGCCCAGGACCTGGCCACCCAGCTTGATTTTAAGTTTAAGCTGAGGCTTGGCAGGAGCCGGCTGGGTCGGTCCAGTCTCTTCTTCCTGGTGATGCTTCTTCTTGTGTTTCTTTTTGTGTTTCTTGTGTTTTTTCTTGTGTACTCCGTGGCCGTGGGCACCAGCCAGGCTCAGCTCCAGCGCTTCTCCTGCAGAAGGAGAGCCTGTCAGAGGCGTTCCATCAGTGGCAGGGGAAGATCTGAAGAGCCTAACAACTCCGCCGAGCCCAACTCTACCCACGTTATTAGCTGTTACCATAACAACCCCACCGCCTCGCTCCTTCCCACCTGTGGCGAGTTGACCCGGCTCCGGAGTGAGAGTGACTCCTTTCCAAAGATCACCTAAATCAGAGCCACCCGCGCTCACCTGGCTCGGGGGCCTCCATAGCCCCGGAGGTGCTCCCGCGCCGCCACAGCTTGTTCATGGGGTCCTGCAAAGGAAGAGGACTGGAATCGGTCGGGACACAGGCCGACATGCCTTTTCCGCCCCGCGGAAGAACGGAATCCAGCAAAATAACTGGCTACTTCCGGTACCTGGCAACCATGTTTGTGCGTGGCACGCTTTAGAGCCAAAATTACTCCGGTAAGAAACAAGGTCCACTCCGAATAAAAGTTCCGGCATCGCTAGGTGCCGTTCTGTCAGGCCAGCCTGAAAAGGAGGACCGCGAAGCGGGGCAGGGCGGCGCAGGCTTTAAACCCAGCGCTAGGACGCAGAGGCAGGTGGATCGCTGTGAGTGCGAGGCCAGCCTGGGCTGCAAAGCGAGTCCAGGACAGCCACGGCTACACAGACGGAATCCAGTCTGGAAAAAAAAAAAAAAAAAAAAGGGTCGGGAGTTCGAGGCCAGCTTTAATGCCATCCTGTTCTCAAAACAAAAGTTTTGAGAAAGGCAACAAAAAACTTAAATCTTCCCCTGGGGCTCCCCATATAAATTCCAGACCTGTTTTCTACCCCCGGACCCCGCACAGTTACATTGTAAAGAACCCCACGCAGTTACATTGTAAAAAGTACGGGAGTCCCTCTAATGAAACATCTAAATAAATTTGCTACATCCCTGAACTGTGGCATTAGGAAGCTAGTTAACATTAATGAAAGCAGACCCAGAAGTGTAAGAAACTGGTGAGAGATATTGCTCGGGTACCTCGGGAAACAAGGGAGGAAGGAGACCTTGTTTTGTTTTTGTTGTTTAAGAAGTGGTCTCACGGCGCTGGAGAGATGGCTCAGATGTTGAGAGCACTGTCTGGTCTTCCAGAGGTCCTGAGTTCAGTTCCCAGCAACCACACGGTGGCTCACAACTGTCTATACTGCGATCTGATGCCCTCTTCTGTCATGCAGGGATACATAAAGATAGAGTACTCATATGTAAAATAAATAAATAAATCTTAAAAAAAAATGAAAAAAAAAAAAAAAGGTCTCAAGGGGCACCCCAGGTTGGGTTGGTACTCTTTATGTAACCCAGATTGGGGTCAAATTCAAGAACTTTCTACTTTGGCCTTCCAAGTGCTGGGATTACAGGCATTAAAAGCCAAGCGTTGCTGACAATTTTTATACATCCTCCCACCCATTGAATTTTGTATAAACTACAAACTACGTGAATGTTTTTCTTTCTGTTCTAGCCATGCAAAATTTTTAAAACAGCAAAGAGTTGAATATGCCAATAAAAATAGTCGTCGTCCCCCACCCCCTTTTCACCCTTCAAGACAGGATTTCTTTGTGTAGCCTTGTAGTTCTGGATTCACTTATAGACCAGGCTGGCCTCAAACTCACAGAGATCTGCCTGCCTCTGCCTCCCGAGGGCTAGGATTACAAGTGTGCACCACCACACCCAGAAAAAGAAGCAGTGAGTTTGAGACCAGCCTCGGGGTGGGGGGGATTTAGCTCAATAGTAGAGCACTTGCCTAGCAAGCTCATAGGCCCTGGGTTCGGTCCTCAACTCTGGAAAGGGAAAGAGAGAAGAGAGGAGAGAGAAAAGAGAGAGAGAGAGTCTAGTCTGGTGTACCAAGTGAGTCCAGGAAAGCCAAGGCTACACAGAGAAACCCTGTTTGGAAAAAAATAAAAAAATAGAAAAAAGGAAAACACTGAGGAATATACAACATTCCATTAATGTTGATTATCTTTAGAAGTTAGAGTTAAGGTTCTTTTACTGTCTAGATTTGAACTTATACTGTAGACCAGGCTGGCCTCAAACTCAGAGGTTCACTTAGGTGAACCTCTGCCTCCTGCTTGCTGGGATTAAACGTTTGCACCACCACACCTGGCCTAATTTATTTACATTTTTGACAAGATCTCATCTATTTCAGGCTGGCCTCAACCTTGCAGTATAGCTGAAGATGACTTTGAATTCTTGTGTCTACTGCCTAGACCTCCCAAGGCAGCAATTACAGATATGCAATACCACACTGGTTTTCATGCAGTGCTGGGGTACAGCCTGTGCTCCCCGCGAGCAGGACGGGCTCTTGCCTACCAGCATTCCCAGCCAGTTTTTATTTTGTTTTCAGTTTCCTGGGTATGCCAGGGGCAGTGGGCTGGGTAGGGTGACGCTTGCGTGGTAGAAGACTAACTTAGGAAGGCCTTTCTAGGACATGCTGGGGTGTTTAACACATGGCTGCTCTGCAAGGACGGTGCTGTTATTTCTATTCTAAAAATAAGAAAACGGAGGCTCAGGGAGACACGTGGGGAGTAGCAGGGCAAGCACAGTGGAAGCTTCCTGACTCTAGTCTGGGCTGTTTCCTCTGTACCCTGAGGTCCAAAGGGAGGAAGTAAAGGAAAGTTAGCTTGGGTTTGGTTGTTGTTGTTGTTGTTGTTGTTTTGTTTTGTTGCCTTGTTTAGTGTGGTGGAAATTTACAGGCTAAGGAATTTTGCCTTTTGAAGGAATTCTTAAGCCTTGTTTTACAGTTTCATGAAAAAAATAAAATAAAATTCTGGTGTTGTTTGAATAGGAGTAGCCCCCATGAATGCTTGCTTACAAAGGAGTGGAACTTTTTCTTTTTGTTTTTTTATTTTGTTTTCCAAGACAGGATTTCTCTGTGGAATAGCCCTTGCTTGTCCTGGACTCAGGCCTGCACCACCCCCACCCCCTTCAGGCCTGGAACTTTTTGAAAGGATTAAAAGAACAAGGAGCCTGTAATCTCAGCACTCAGGGAGGGAGAGGCAGGCAGATCTCCCAAATCATGCCTGCTGATTGCCAACTCACTCCCAGCCGTGACGATGAGCCAAATGATGGACTACACCTCTGAAACTTTAAGCAAGCCCCAAATTAAATACTTTCCTTAATAAGAGTTGTCTTGCTCATGGTGTCTCTTCACAGCAATAGGATGGTGAGTAAGATACATAGAAAAATACTGCAAGAACAGTAAAAAGAGCTCTCTTGCCAGTTTAAACCAGATTCTGTAGCTGTTGACATTGACCCATAGTCTAGCCAGGAACATTGGCTGCAACTCCAGTACTTGGGAGGTCCGACTAGAGGATCGCTAGTTCATTTAGAGGCCAGACACTGAGTCAACAAACAGGCTAGGGGGTTGGATGGTTAGTTCAGTGGTTAAGAAGGATGAATTGCTCTTCCAGAGGAATAGAGTTAGAATCCCAGAACCCACATGGGGGTTAACAGCCATCTGTAGTTCCAGGGGGTCTGATGTCCTGTCCTGACCTCCTCAAACTCTGCATGCACATGGTACACAAACACACATGAAGGCAAAACACCTATACCACAAAGCAAAGTAAAAGGTTAAAAAAATGATAAAACAAGCAAACAAACAGAAAACCAGGCCAGGCATGTGCCTGTAATCCCAGAACTCAGAAGACAGAGGCAAGAGGACTGGACAAGTTCAAGGCCAGCATGGTCTACATAGCAAAATCCTGTCTCAAAAATCAAAGCAAGCAGACAAAAGATAACATTTCCTCATATTTATTGCCACTATTATTAATTTTTTAATGTATACAATGTTCTGTGTGCATGTATACCTGCATACCAGAAGAGGGCACCAGATCTCATATGTGCTTATGAGCCACCATGTGATTGCTGGAAATTGAACTCAGGACCTCTAGAAGAGCAGCCAGTGCTCTAAACCTCTGAGCCGTCTCTCTAGCCCCCTATTATTACTCCTTTTCTGACCAGTTTGAGAACAAATTGCAGGCCCTGTTACTATCATCCAGTCTACAGGCCATGGTGTCTCTTCACAGCAATAAAACTAAGACATGAAGGAGATGGCTATTATGTACATGATGATGGACGCCTTGAGGGGAAAGTCAGGCTCCTCAGTTTCCTCCTCACCTTGTCATTTGTGACTTGACACTATTGAGTATAGTCTTAGACGCAGGATGTCCTCCAGCCTGGATCTATACAGTGTTTCCCAGGATTAGAAATTCTTGGTGGGAACACCTCTCTCTCTCTTTTTCTCTACCCCCCCCACACACACACACACACACACACACACACACACACACACACACACACACACACGTCTCTATGTATGTTACTGTGGAGGTCAAAGGCTTTGCTATGGAACTGGAGTTCCAGGCAGTTGTGAGTCACCAGATGTGGGCACCAGCAACTGAATTCAGGTCCTCTGGAAGAGCAATACCCACTCTCAACAGCCAAGCCACCGGTCCAGCCCTCTGCTGTGTTCTGAGTGTATTTCGTCAGAAGTAACATCTTCCCATCTTAACAGTGACGCTGGCTTTGATCAACCCCGTCCAGACGGTGTCTACTGGCTTCTTTCACAGCCTGCCGCTTGCCATGAGCTTGCTAATTTCAACATCACAGCATTTGTCTTTGGAAATACAAACATTTTCTGGGGAACTACTTGAAGAGATTGATTACTCTTCAATTCATTAACCTCAGAGCCTGGTTTCCACTGATGTTCTACTCGCCCAGCTCTACCCAGCGTTATCTATTGATGAATATTGTGTAATCAGTCCTCATAATTTTCAAATGGTGATCTATTTTTAAAACATTAATTATTGGGGAATTTTATACAATATATTTTGATCATGCTTACCCTTAACTCCTCTCCTTAATTTCTCCAAAATCCAACCCTCGTCCTCACATCTCCCTCAGCTTTGTGTCTCTCTTTTTATGCATATAACCCATCAACTTCAATAGGCGTATCAAGTCCTGGGAGTGGGGCCGTCCGCCAAGAGTAGACAACCCGCTAGAGCCTTGCAGAAAACTGCCATCAACTGCTATCGCCCCTCAGGCCGTCCGCCAAGAGTAGACAACCCGCTAGAGCCTTGAAGAAAACTGCCATCAACTGCTATCGCCCCTCAGTTAGAGCGGGGGTTCACAAACCCCTCCTGCTCTGCTCCACACTGGAGCGCTCCACACACAACGATGAGGTGCAGGCAACCACAGCAGCCATGAGTTCATGAGTGCAGTCAGTGGTCCCGTCTGGTCCAGAAGACACTTCCATGCCAGTCCTCCATGACATTTGGTTCTTACAATCTCCGTGCGCCCCTTCTGTGATGGTTCTTGAGCCTTGATGGGGGGCTGATATAGGTGAAGATGACGTAGATTTTATTACTGCAGTTACATCATGCATTTGTTAGGATGCTAATATAAAGAAGAACCCAGAATGGAGAATGAATTTGAACTCTCCCAAGTGCTGGAATTACAGGTATATGTCCACAGGCCTGCCTTCTATTTATTTCCATACATATTTGTTTATATTAGTTTAGATTCTCAGTTCAAGCAATGAGTTTTAAATTTTTATTACAAGGGGATGGAGAGATGGCTCTATGGTTAAGAGCATTGGCTGATCTTCCAGAGGACTTGGGTTCAATTCCCAGCACCTACATGGCAGCTCACAACTGTCTGTAACTCCAGTTCCAGGGGATCCAACACCCTCACACAGACATACATTCAGGCAGAGCACCAACGCACATAAAATTAAAATACATAAATTATACTAAGTAAAATTTTAGTACAAGACAGGTATGGTGGCAGAGGTCTTTGATCCCGGCACTCTGGAGGCAGAGGCACTGGGCTCTCTATGAGTTCAAGGCCAGCCTGGTCCACATATCAGGTTCCAAGACTACATAGGGAGACCCTGTGTCAAAACAACAACAGAAAATTACATTTATTTATTTATTTTGGGGGGAAGATGTTCCATAGTGCATGTGCTGAATATTTTTGTGTCAACTTGACAGAAGCTAGAAAGGAGGGAATCTCAAATGAAAAAATGCCTTCATAAGATCCGGCTGTAGGGCATTTTTAAATTAAGGATTGATGTGGGAGATCCTAGCCCATTGTGTGTGGTGCCACATCTGGGCTGGTGTTCCTGGGTTCTAAAAGAAAGCAGACTGAGCCAGCTGTGTTGAGCAAGCCAGTAAGCAGCACCCCTCTATGGCCCCTGCATCAGCTCCTGCCTCCAGGTTCCTGCCCTGTTTGTTGTGGAAGTGTAGGCTAAATAAGCCCTTTTGTGGGGGAAGGGGGCATTTAAACTGGCTTTTTGGTCATGGTGTTTCATCACAGCAATTGAAACCCAGGCTCAGACAGTGCATGTGTGGAGGTCAGAGAACAGTTTGCAGCAATCAGTTCTCTCCTTCCACCATGTACATCCGGGGATCAAACTCCTGTCCTCAGGACTGCGACAGAGCCTCTACTGAACCTCTCGCTGCTCCTGGGCACGGTTTTTGTTCGTTTGTGTGTTTGTTGGTTTGTGTATGTTTTGCTACCAGATGTTCTAGGCTCAGCCTGGACTCTCCCAGGCTGGCTCTGGACAGCAGATGGAAGCCAAGAACTGCTCCATCTGGCACCGCCACCCATCCTCAGGGGCTGCAGCTGCAGTGAATCTACCCTGAACTCTGGCTGGGGCTCGCCTGTACTCCAAGATTCAAAGTCCAGTCGGGAACACTCCGCTTTCTCCTGGTCTCTGAAGGAGTGTGTGGGCCAAGACGGCACATGCTCTTCAGTCGCCCTAAAGGAGCTGCAGCGCTCACTCACTACCAGCAGGCTCCCGAGGGTGATGGTGTGAAAGCAGGAAGGTGATCTGAGTCTCCTGTGGCTCACAATCCCTTCTCCAAATAATGGGACACACTAGGAAAGTGAGGCACACTGAGCCAACAGTGTTCTGGTAAATGTTTAACAAAAACTGCTTGGTGTGGGGGAAAAAAATCAGCCCTAATCTACAGTGTCCACCTAGTCTGTTACGTAAATACTCTCACTGAGGCCCATTCAAACAGAAAGGTCACTAAACACACACCGGGCAGTGATATGCAAATCTCATACCAGAATGTAACATTTTTACTCTGCAGACAGAAAGAGCAGTCACCTGAGGAGATAAGAGTAAAAAGACCAGGAAGTAAAGAGTGTTTGACATTGGTCGTCTTTGCTCTATTATTTATTTATTTATTTATTTGGGTTTTTCAAGCCAGAGTTTCTCTGTGTAGCCCTGGCTGTCCTGGAATTCACTCTGTAAACCAGGTTGATATCAAACTCAGAGATCCACCTGCCTCTGCCTCCTGAATGCTGAGATGAAAGGTATGAGCCACTACCGCCTGGCTTGTCTTTGCTTTAGTTTTGACAAAATATTGTAAAACACAAATATTTCTTTTATCTTCACTAATTTATATGTCGTGTGTGGTATGTCCGCATAAGGACAGATGTCCAGAAGCCAGAATCACAGGATCCTCTGGAGCTGGGCCTGCAGGCGGTTGTGAAGCCGCCGATGCCGGGGAACTGAACTCAGGTCCTCTGGAAAAGCAGAGGATGCACCATTTACCTGATGCACCATTTACCTGATGTACCATTTCTCCAGCCCTCCTTACATTTTTTTCTTTTAGCACACACCTTTAATCTCAGCATTCAGGAGACAGAGCTCTGAGTTGGAGGACAGTCTGGTCTACAGAACAAGCCCCAGGATAGCCAAGGCTACACAGAAAAACCCGGTCTCAAAACACACACACACACAAAATTACTTTTCTTTTGCATGTGTGAGTGTAGACCATCCAGTGTTTGTGGAGGTCAGAGGACAACTTTATTTTTGGTTTTTCAAGACAGGGTTTCTCTGCAAAGCCTTGGCTGTCCTGGACTCATTTTGTAGACCAGGCTGGCATTGAACTCACAGCCATCCCCCTGCCTCTGCCTCCCTGAGTGCTGGGATTGTAGGTGTGCGTCATGGTGCCGGGCTCAAAGAACAGCGTTTAGGAGTTGATTCTCTACTTTTACTACGTGGTATCCCTTGGGCTAGAACTCAGGTCTTCAAGGTTTGCCTTTACATGCTGAGACACCATATTGGCTTCAAATACGTTGTCAAATAAAATTTTCATTTAAAAAGCAATCCACCAATTTCTTGGCCCTTATGTCCTCTCTCTTGTGAACCATGTGTGCTGGCTTCACTAACCCCCTGCTTCACACAAAAAGCCTCCAAGTGGCAACTCCTGAGATGTTACTGCTTTCCCGTGTCACTCCTTTCCAAACGCCCTCACTCTGAGGCATGTAAGAGCTCAGAGAGGGCTTGAGCTCAGCGTTCTCTCCAGGAATCTGTTTCTTTCAGTCTCGCCTGCGTCTCATCACGTGTTCACAAACCTCTCTAGGAGCTCATGTGTCCCACCCTGCAGGGATGCTGAGAGCAGTGAGAGTCTCCGGCGCCTGCTGGCGGCCTTCAGATCCAGAGTGCAATTACACATTCCAGGTCAAATTTCTTTCTTTTTTTAATTTATTTTTATTTTTATTGGTGTTTTTTTCTATAGGTCTTGTGAGGGTGTCGGATCCTTGAGTTACAGGCAGTTGTGAGCTGATGTGTGGGTGCTGGGAATTGAACCTGGATCCTCTGGAAAATGCAGCTAGTGCACTCAATCCCTAAGCCATCTTTCCAGCCTCACCCCCCCCCCGCCCCAGGTCAAATTTCATGTGGAAAAATGGGTTCTGTGCATGGAAATAAACTTTTGAGTTTTTGTTTACTTGTTTAAGTCAGGGTCTCACTATCTAGTTCTGGCTAGAACTCACTAGGCATTCTCAGACTCACATAGATCCTCCTGCCTGTCTCTCTGGGATCAAAGGCACGTGCCACCGCCCCCGGCTGGAAATGAGCCTCATGAGTTCTTTATGGCACTGGGGACTGAATTTAGGGTCTTGCACCTGCTGCTGAATTACATCCTGTTCCAGTTAATATTTATCTTGACGAATGATTTTTGTAAAATATTTATTCTTGCTCTGTGTGTGTGTGTGTGTGTGTGTGTGTGTGTGTGAGAGAGAGAGAGAGAGAGAGAGAGAGAGAGAGAGAGAGAGAGCAGGGGCCTGAGGAGTCCTAGAGCGTTGCATGCCTCTAGAGCTGGAGTGATGTGCAGGTGCGAGCCTCCTGACTTGGGTGCTGGGAGCTGAACTCAGGGTCTCTGTAAGGGTAGCGTGCACTCCTAACTGCTGGGCCACTGCTCATATCCATCTCTCCCTCCCTTTTTGAGAGGAGGTCTCACTGTGTAGTACTGGTTAACCTTAAACTCCAAGCAATCCTCCTGCCTCAGCCTCAACAGTGCTGGCCTTACTAGTGAGCATTGCTGCTCCTGATGGGTAATGAGCTGTTTTAGTCCAATGAGACTGCTAAACAAGGCATTTTAGATCAGTGTGCTTCTTTCCTTCAAATGACGCTTATTGAGCACTCGTGATGTATAGGGAAAAGAAAGGGACAAGACAGACTGCCCCTCTGGAAAGCGTACACATGAGACAGTGATAGTGGACATGTGGAGAGGAGGGATTCAGACAGGCCTTTCTCTTTTCCCGCATGCATCACTTGGGTTTATATCAGCTATCATAGTTGTGTGTGTTGGATGAGGATGAACAAGCTCTGCCTCCTTTCAATCCCTCACATAGTGGTCGCACCCCAAACATCCTTTGAGGAACCTCTCTGTTGGAGGAATGGCAGTCTGTGCCTCCCAGGAACACCTCTCCCTCCCCGCTCTCTCCTTTCCAGCTGACTGGGTTCTAGTTGCTGTCTAGGAGTGCACAAGTGACTCAGGTGTGACCAGCAGAAGCCTCAAGCAACGAATCTTCCTATTCTCTTCTGTTGAATTTGAGTCTGAAAAGGTGAAGTCCCAGAACTTGGGACAGCAATCTTGGGTTGTTGAGGCTAAGGTCAGCAGGAAGGGAAATAGAGCAGTGCGTGCATGAAGCCACAGCTAAAGCGTGACCCTGGATTTGTCAGGTGGAGAAGCCAGTGCTCTCAAAGTGGCTTTGCTGAGGTGACTTTAAGTCCACTTTCTAAAGGACTATGGAGTCATTTGTTGCAGCACAGCACTTGGGAGTTGGCCTCCCTGCGGGTTGGCTTCTATTCTGCTCCACCCTGTCTCGAAGGCTGCCCGGCCAGTTCTGAAGCCCCCGGAGACCCTATGAGGGTCATTTAGCCGGCCCTCTGCCATTGCCTTCATCTCGCTGAGCTCCGGTGGGAAGGGGACAGAGCCCTGTTCCGGTAAGGCAGGGAGAGAGGAGCCCGGCTCTGCTGCCCAGCAAGAAAGCGGCCGGCTCTTTCAGGACGCTCTCAAGACCCCGGTGACTGAAGCTGCTTGCATCTGAACGCCTGCTCCTCAGTCTTCTCAGGTCTGCTTACACTGCCTCCCCTGGGACAGCGTCGCGTTCATTCCCAAGGACAATTTTCATAGCACGGTTCTGTGGTCCAATAGGGAAGCTGGTGGATCTTCAAGACCCTCTGAAGCCCTCTTTATGAATCGAGGCCACTGTGGATGGGCAGGGGAATCTAAATGGGAGAGAGATACGTACGACTAGAGAGAGATACATGTAGGAAGTTGTAGCTTAAGAGGTGAGACTTGGGCGGTCCCAAGTCAGGCTAGAACCAGAGAGAAATGAGCTTTCCGTGTGACTAAGGTGTTTTCTGAGCTCCAGGACTCCAGTTTGACAGGTGGGGGCTGCTGCGGGGGAGGGGACTTGGGGACCCGCTCCAAGCGCAGGTGAGTTAACCCAGCCGGAAGGGTGGACGCTCTCCTGCCGTGCTGGAGTGGTTTAGGGTGCCTCTGGCTCGGAAACTGTTGACCCAAATTGGCTTGGCGCCCGGTACGGGCCCGGCCTTTAGCGGGGGTGGAAGAGGAGGGTGCCGCGCCCTGCCCAGCCCAGGTGTCGTCTCCGGGGGCGGAGTTTGGGAACCGGGCAGCTGGGGAGATTCCCGGCTGCGCTGGTGGGAGGGCGGCCGTCGAGGGACCGGAGCCCGAGCACGAGAGAGACCGATCCCCGGAGCGCAGGGAGCGCACTGAGCAAGGGTCTGCCAGCATGTTCTCTCGAAACCATCGGAGCCGGGTCACAGTGGCCAGGGGCTCCGCCCTGGAGATGGAGTTCAAACGCGGCCGCTTCCGACTTAGTGTCTTCAGCGACCCTCCGGAGGTGAGAGGCCGCGTCCCTGCCTTCCTCCCCCAGCGCTGGCAGGCAGCCCTGACCACCTGCCTCCCGGGCGCGCTGCAATCTGGGTCCACTCTAGCCCAAGTTGTTGACTTAGAAAGCCAGGTGTGGACAGGGTGAGGGTCCATCTGATCTGTGCAAGTCACGCATGGCCTGGATGGGGTAATTTGCCTCTGCCTTGAAAAGTCCCTGTTGGCCTCGGTGTGAGGGCTCTAAACCCGATTCCCGAACTCTATCTGAACCCAAGCCCTCAGCATCCTGGGCCAAGGACATTGGGGAGCCAGGCATCCTCCAATTCTTGTATTCTTGTCTTGGTTCCCAGCTGGTTACCAAGCAGCACCCCACACTCTGTGTGGACCCCTAAGCCAGCCTCCACTGTCTCCACAGTTTTGTGACTTGTATGCTCCTGTCAGTCCTGAAGGGCAAAAAGTCAGTTTCTCTTTCTCTCTCTGCATACACACCCGTGTGTGTGTGTTAACTGTGGAGTGGTTTCCCACACCCAGCTTTCCATCTCCCTTCGGGGGCCTAAGAGGAGTCCAGCCTCTAGCCTGAGGTCATCTCCACAGCAGGGCGCCCCGTGTTCTGAGCCCCAGGCTGAGTCCTTAAACTAGAGAGACACTGCAGGCACATGGCTGAGCCGGCAGAGAGGCTTAGCCACCCCAAGAAAAGACTCCCGTCGCAAGGCCAGCCTCCTAGTGCTCAAGGAGGTCCCAGTTCTAAGTCTCTGTCCCTTCCCGGCCTGGGAAGGGTTAAGCGCCCCAGCCCCCGCCCGCCCCCCACCCCCCGCCTGGGATTCCAGGCCTGGCTTCTGCCCTTTCCTCCAAGCTGCCCAGAACAAAGGCTCTTTCACACCGCTGTCCCGGGCTTTCTGAGTCAGATGCTCGTGGAGCGCCTCTGTCACCCTCCCGCCCCAGCAGCTTAGACCCAAGGAGCCCGCGCGTGGCCAGCGTGGGGGAGCCGGGGCGAGGTGTGGGACCTGGGGGGAGGGCCGTGATCCTGAGCAGCGCTGGGTTTTGCCAGGCCTCGGGGGCCATAGCTGAGGAGTCGGGGCGGGGCCACAGGGCCAGGCCTGCCGCTGGGTTGAGTGTGACTCCACCGGCCGGGGTGGGGGCTGGGGGACAGGCCTGCAGCTGGCTGGGACCCGGGGCTAGTTTCCTGTCTGGAAGGGAAGGGGCCCGCAGAGGGGAGCAGGGCCAGCAGCAGCCAGGCACACCCCTGCGTTTCTCTCTCTTTCTCCTCCCTTCTGCTGGAAAAGCGAGGTAATTGTGAGCCCAGGGTGGGGCTTGCTGGATGGGGGCCGGCGTTGGAAGGGGTGACCCTGGGGGTTGGGCCACATTGCAGACTCACCCCTTTGTCCCATTCCCTGGCCTCAAGTCTCCTCAAGTCCACACTGCTGTCGCTAACTTTCTCAAACTAAGCCAGAACTCTCTCGGTCCGTGCTGATCTCCCGACAAGCCTCGGGATTCCGTAGAATCAGCAGGAGGCGTCCCTTCCCTACCCCCCTCCAGCTGTGCCTGCCCCTCACTGCCCTCGAGGCAAGCTCAATCTCCGTCGGCCTGGCCAGGGATGTGGGCGGGGGCGGGGGCGGGGCCAAAATGGGAATGAAAGGACCTTTTTTTTCCACAGCTGGGAGAACAGCTGCCACCAACGCCAGGCTGGACACTCTGTCCCCAGAGCCCCCTCTGCAGCTGGCCTCTCCTCCCAGGAACCCCCGCTCATTCTCAACTCACTTTCTTTCCTCCTCTTCTTGGCTGCTACCAAGGCCTTGGGACGGCACTAGGAGAGGAAATTTTGTCACAGAAGCCAGAGGGGTCTAACAGGACTGCAGAGGGACAGGGACAGCCTCTGCATTCTGCCCTAGAGCTGGCCACCTCTCTCAAGCGCGGGGAGCAGTGGGAGAGGAACTGTGGGACGGACAGCGTGGGGCCCACCTGGCCTCTCTCTGGGCAGCAGGAAAGGGGCTGTGGGGGACACAGACATGCAGGACAGATTGCACATCCTGGAGGACCTCAATATGCTCTACATCCGGCAGATGGCACTCAGCCTGGAGGTAACGCCCGGACCCCTGGACGGCACACGGCTGTCCCAGCCTTAAAGGGGCTGATGAGAGTTGGGGGCGGGGCGGGGGCGGGACCCGCCTGTAGTCTGGAGAGGAGGGGCGGCAGGCGGTTCCGTAGGCACTGTGTTGAGTGTGTTTGGGGACCTGGCACACTTCTGCTGACCAGAATGAGCGTTATGTTGGAGGGCTAGGGGTATGGCTCCCTTGGTAGAACGCCTGTTTGGCACGGACAAAGTCCTGGGTTTGATTATCAACACTCCTGCGGGGCATGAACTGGATGCAGGGCCACGTGCCTGCGATTCTAGCACTTGGGACATAGAAGCAAGAGTGAGTTCCAAGCCAGCCTGAGCTAAACAGCAGTAACAACAAAATCCCGTGTTGACTGCAGGGTCTTTGCACTGCGCCGATGTCTGGAAGCTGTGAGTGGGTGTGGGCGTTTGTTCTGGGGACAAAGGTTCCTTCTAGAGATGGGATGAAGAGATAGCAGTATGAAGGAGGCTGGTAGAAAGATGCAGCCTGAAGAGAAGCGAAAGGAGGTGGTGTGCCGCCATGCGAACATGAGGTCAGGGCTCAACCTTCAAGAGAGGGTGAAACTATCTGTGCATTGATTCTTTTTCTTTTTCATCTTGCTTCCTTTTTTCTAACCACTTTTAGCCAGGATCTTACTCTGTAGCCCAGCCCTGCAGTCCCTGTGTGGTCAAGGCTGGTGTGCAACTCTTGGCAATCTCCTGCTTTAGCCTTGTGAGTGCTGGGGTTACAGATGTGGGCCACTACGCCACACTTGTTCATTTATTCTTTCTTTGGTTTCCTTGTTGCTTTTAGTATATGTGTGCGCAGATGTATGAATTCCATAGCTTACATGTGTGTGTGTATGTGTATGTGTAGATCAGAGGAAAACTTGTGGGATTTTTGGGATTTTGTTCTGTTTTTCTTTGCACCATGTGTGCTCTGGGATTGAACCCAGGTCCTCAGGATTGATGGCAATCACCTTTTACCCACTGGCCCTCCTCATTGGCCTGCTGATTTTTCTTTTTTTCTTAAGACAGGCCCTCTGAATATGTTTGTAGTCAAGGATGACCTTGAACTCCTGATCTCCCCACTACTACCTCCCAAGAACTGGAATTGCAGTCATGTGTTTAAGAATAAATAAGCCACCATGCCTGTCTTATTTATTCGTAAACACATAAATTGGACTCATTCTATGGGCCACGCTCCTTTCTGTGTCATGGAAGCAGCTCTGGAGACGGCAGGAAATGTCCTTTCTTGTGTGGGAACAAATCATAACGGTGTGTGAGTGATGCCACGTAGTGGTGGTGAAAATATTGTAAAAATGGGAGACAGCAACAATCGGGCAGAGGCAGCGTCAGATAGTCCAGAAGGGCCTGGAGTTTGCAGGAAGAATTTCCAGAAGGATGGCATAGTCAGGGTGAAGAGCCTTTGATAAGGGCAGGGGTAGTATATTTGTGTTGGTGGGGGACAGTGTGCTGGAATCTGTCATTGGGGTGGAGCTGGTGGGCAGAGGTAGACCATGCTGGGCTGGGAAGGGTGTAAGGGGGTAGGGTCATACCCTGGATGGCATTCTGCAGCATAGAAAGGTTTTCTCGTCTGGATTCAGACTCTGTGTGTAGTCAAGGATGAACTTGAACTTCTGATCTTCCTGCTTCTCACTCCTGAGTGCTGGAAGTACAGGTGTACATCATGAGGCTGGCACTGGGAAGCCAACCTGATCCTTGAACTTCCTGCACACCCGGCAAACACCCAGCCAACGGAATGCCATCCCCAGCACCCGTCTCAAGTTGGCTGCTTTTGTTTATGTGCTCGTTTGCTTTTGAGATAGGGCCCCTGGGTAGCCGTGGTCGAGCTGGACCAGGCTCTGTCAGTCAGGCTAGCCTTTAACTCACAGCAGCTCATCTGCCTCTGTCTCCTGAATGCGGCAATTAAAGATGCATGCCACCACACCACATTTTCACCTTGAGTTTTTAGCTAGCGATTGCTGTGGAGGCTTACCTTGGTGGTGGTTTGGGCTGAGGAAGAAAGGTTGGCAATGGATGGTCAAATATTACCATAGGGGAATGAATCTGGGGTATAGATTACAGAGCTCATGGAAGGGAGGAAAGATTCCAAATGTTGGTGGCAGATCAGACGAGGCTGGCTGATGCATTAGACATGACCAGTGAAACAGCAAGAACTCCAGAATAGATGGGTCCAGGTGTGTGGCTAAGCCTCGTGGGGGTGAGAGGGAGGAAGTGGCTGCCTGGACTTGAATGGGGCAGGAGGCTGAAGCTGAGGGGAGCTGGAGGCAGGGATGCAGGGCCTAACAGGAAGGGTGGCGCCCTGCTCACATGCTGCCCGTCCAGCCCCCGGCCCATCTTGGGACTGATGGGCACTGCTAGCCACGAACAGCCTAACCCACTCATAGCTGCAGGAGCCTTCCTAGCATGGCCTTTCAAGACAGCATTCACGTGGTGCCAGCTAGAAGAAGGAAACCATCCGCTTCTGACTGTCCCAGCAGGATACACTTCAGTGTGCTTGTCTATTTTACAAGATGCTATGTGGACCCCTTTGGATTTCTGACATTACTTAATTTTCCTATGTTGGTGCACAGGAGAGGACCTGTTTGCTGAGGCATGGCCTATAATCCCAGTGCTCAGGAAGCTGAAGGAGTATTGTGACTTCAAGGCCAGCCTGGGTTCTAGAAGGAAACTATCCCAAATGAAAAACAAAAACAAAAACAAAAACAAAACTAAGAAAATACTCAAAACCTCCTTTCTATTCATCTGGTCTTCATTGACCCTGCTACTCGTTGAATAATTTATATTATGATTACTCTTAGTTAATTAAAGGGGGTGGGGAGGCAGAAACCAGCCAGTCTCTCAGTTTCTCTAGCCACATTCAATGGCCAGATGCACGCTGGCTGCTCCCATCTAACCAACAGAGTTGGTTAGAATATGTCAGTGTTTAAATTCTGCACCCTGTGCACCCCCCCCCCCACGCTGTCATCTTTCTCCATGGGAGGCCTGCCCGACATCTGGAACAGAAGAATGAATTGGTTTTTACTTTGATTAACTTTCCTTCAACCACAGTCTGAGAATTCTCCACATACCCCTCCTCCCTGGATTATCATGTCCTCAAAAAGACAGACCCATTGATATTTCCAAAAATGGCAGCAAAGTTAGTTCTGGAGTGTAAATCCAGACAGACTTTTTGGAGGAGGCGCCCTAAGCTGCACGTGTAGGAGGCGTGAGAGTGAAAACTTATTTTTATTTAGTTTAAATATGTCGTCGTGGTGGCTGTGGTGATGTATGGCAGCAAGCACGTGTGGAGATCAGAGGACAGTTTTGGGGGAATTGATTCTCTTCTCCCATGGTGGGATCCAGGGACTGAACCGAGGACCTCAAGCTTGCCAGCCAGCAAGCAGCGGCATCCACCGAGCCGTCTTGCCTGTCTTTTTGGTTTTGTTTTTGTGATAACTTCTCAGGCAGACCAGGCCGTGCAGCTGAAATGACACTGAACGTCTGATCGTCCTGTCTGTACCTCCCAAGTGCTAGGATCACAGGCAAGCATTCCTTACGGGGAATTGAGTGCTCAGGATGGAACCCAGGACGTCCTGTGTGCTAGGCAAGCCCCTACCACCCGAGCCACATCCCGGGAGCAAAGCTTGAGCTTGGTGCCAGGCCCAAGGTGGAGGCTAGGCTTTTCTCACGAGAAGGAACTACTCCCAGGTCTACAACTGAAGCTCCAGAGACAAAATGCCCGCGGCTTGTTAAGTCCCTAGACTAGGATTTGAACTTGCTCTAGTGGGAATTCTGAAGGGAACAGAAGGTGATGGGAAGCAGGGCAGGAAGTCAGGGAGAGCGTGGGGGAGGAGTGTGTCATCATGAGCGACTATGACTCATCTTCTGTCATCCCCAGAGATCTGACCCAGGTCGGAGGACACTCAGAATTGGGATCTTTCCCATCCTGGGGGAATGGTGTTCCTTTGGGGAGGATGTGGAGGCGGTGGTGGAGGAGAGGAAGCCAGGGCCTATTTTTGTGCTAATGGGTACGGAGAAGGGTGCGAAGCACAAAGACCCGGATCTAGACCTTGCAAAAGTGGGAGCCCTTTCTCCAGGGCACTCTTGAGGGCTGGCCAAGCTTGGGAGGACTGGGAAGCACATGGGGTAGGCGGCTAGTTGCCCTCAGGTGCAGTTCTGCTGGCCCGTGCTGGATCCAGCGACCTCGCTTCTTACCCCCACCCTGCTCCTGGAAGAGGGTCACCTTGGAGAGAGAAGCCCGCTCGGGAGAGGCCTCTGGGGCGGCTCAGGCGCTCCCTGCAGTCGCGTCGGTTCCCGGTAGAGATGCAGGCACCGCGGAGCCTTCAGGGACCGCCCGCGCCCGGCGCCCTGGGCGCCTCTCGCGGCAGTTGGGAGCTGATGTCACCGGCGCCTCCAGGCGCAGCCTACCCAAGCGGTGAGGCAGCGGCGACGCCCGGGATCCTTCAATTCCCACGCCGTCCTGGGGCCACGTTGGCCACCCCGGTAGCTGTGAGCCCGGACCCCGGGCTAGCTGCAAGCGCAATGGACAGGGCTGGGGAAGGATCGGTGAGTGCTTGGCCCCAGAGGGGGCTAGCTAGCCAGGAGCTTGAGGATGCATCCTTGGTCTCCTTCATTTGGGGGACTGGTGACACGATCCGCGTGCAGAGCCGGGGAGGGGTGGGCTAGCAGTTTGCCTAGCAATGGCAGAACCCTGGTGCATACCGAGCGTGGCTGGGAGCAGAGAGTAGTTTGGGAGGGCTTCCTGGTGGAGAGGGCTTTGGGGGAAAAGGCACATGGTGCTGGAGTGATTTGTGATAAAGTCTGGCCTAGCACAGCAGTGCCCCCACCCTTAACCAAACCAACCAACCAAACCAACAAAGCACCAGAGAGGGTAGGAAGAGTTGGCACGAGGGCTGGACACCGGAGACAGGGCAGGACATAGCCTGTGGCAGAGAGCCGCGTGAGGGGGCAGACAGGTTTGTGTAGTCACCTTGGCTCTCCCAACTGCGTGCCTCCACTTGCCTGGCATCCTTGCAGGACGTTGAGCACCTCCGCTTTGAAGCCTCCTCCCTGTCACTTCAGCAGAAGCCAGCAGGGGCCGTTTCCTGTGTTTTTTCGCCATGACAAGGCACTTACGAAGTAGCCATTCATCTATGCATGTTCACCTCGCAGCTGGGGCTCAGACAGGGAGCCGTGGGCAGCACAGGGAGGCTTCAGGGTTTGCTGGCTAGACGGCCTGCCAAAGTAGCTTCCTTGCTAAGTCCCGTGTCCCTGCCATGTGCCAAATACTCTGTGCCAGACACTGAGCTTGAATCTCACAGAAGTCTTTCGACACTAGGATGCCACAACTATTTTCATCTTCGTTTTGTGTGCCCGCGGTGTACACGTGTGTGCGTACATGTGCATGCATGTTTGCTTGTTACGAGGCCAGGCTGCCCTCAGACTTGGAGAGATTCACCTGTCTCTGCCTCTGAGTGCTGGGACTAGAGGTGTGTGCTGCCACGTCAGGTTGTCCAGCTTTAGTATCTGTTAGTGTGTGCGTGTGTGTGTGTGTGTGTGTGTGTGTGTGTGCGCGCGCACGTGGAGGGGATGCAGGCCACAGCAGTGTGGCGGTCAGAGGAAAGCTTGCGGGGTGGTTGTCTCTTCCACCAGGTAGAACCCAGGGATAGAACTCAATTCCTCAGGCTTGGTAGCAGTTGCCTGTGTCCGCCGAGCCTTTCACTGTCCTTCTCCCTCATCTTCTGAGACAAGGTCTCTCAGTGAGCTTGGTGCAAGGTTTTGGTGAGACTGGCTGACCGTCAACAACCCTGCCTGTTTCTGCCCCCAGAGCAGGGGTTAAAGGCCAGGGATGCATGCCTGGCTTTCAGATGGGTGCTGGAGATCTGACCTCAGGCCCTCCTGCTTGTACAACAGGCACCCTGCCCACTGAGCCATCTTTCCAGCTCCTCACCACGCTGGAAGACCAAGCTGGAGTAAAATAATACCCCACGTGGCAGCTAGGAGATGCGCTGTAGATTGGGGGGGTTCCTGGAAGATTTGGGGACTGAGTTGACCTGTTTGGGAAGAGAATAGGGTGGGTGGTGCTGGCGTGAAAATCTGACCTAGTACAGTGACCCAGAGAATGGTCCTTGGAGGCATGAGCTGCAAACCAGCTGCATCTGTAGCCTGGCTGGCCTGGGACTCATGGCAGCCCTCTTGCCTCTGCTTCCTGAACGCTGGATTATAGGACTCCATCGCTATGCTTGACCCCTAGTGCCTTTTATACTTTACTGTTTGGAGACAGGGTTCCAGGCCCGGGCTGGCCTCAAACTCACCATGCTCCTGCCTCCACCTCCTGAGAGTTACCACCACGTCGGGTTTATGCATACTGGGGACCCCACCCAGAGCGGCGTGCACAGCCAGCCCCAGACAAATGCCAATTGCATTTTAAGCTCCAGGCTGATCCTTTTCCAAGTGACTCTCCCTGCACCCTCTCTCAGCCTCTCCTCTGCCCTTCCATGCCTGTCCAGCCCTTCTCTCAGAGCCTCTCTTCTGCCCTTCCCCGGACCAGTTGCTTTCCTCTCTTCACCCCTCAGCCCTGACCTCCCCTCCCATGCTCAGGGAGGCGGCGGTGGCAGAAGCGCTATTGTGTGGTGTGGAGGGGGCTCTGTGCAGCACGGGCGACTCTGCAAGTGACATGCGTCTTGAATGAGCCCTCAAATCTGTTTCCATTCCTGAGCTCTGGAAACTCAGCCTCGCGAATGTGTAAATACACACACCCATGTGCAAATATATGATATCACATGGCTGCAGATCTCAAGTAGCAGTACTTGTATTTTGTCTTTGAGAGAGCTTCATGGTTTGCCTCTAATTTGCTATGTAGCTGAGGACAGCCCTAAGTTACTGATCCTCCTGCCTCTCCCTCCCACGTGCCAGGCTGTAGGTGTGTGATGCCAGGCTCACCCGACGTGTGGCGCCACGCCGGCCTTGATGTATAGTGCTGTCTTTCTCTCTGTTCTGGAATGCCGTGTTTTCTGGTCCGTGTGGCGCCACGCCGGCCTTGATGTATAAGGCTGTCTTTCTCTCTGTTCTGGAATGCCGTGTTTCCTGGAGAGTCACACCTTCACAGGTCTGCCACAGTCTTTTGCACTATTTATCTGTACAGCTGTAACTCATTTAACTGGTGTCCTATCAAAAGGCTTTTCGTTTGGGTGTTTAAAACAATGTTTGGGGCTGGAGAGATGACTAAACAGGAAAAACAATTGCTGCTCTTCCAGAGATTCCAAGTTCACCAGTGTGAGGTATGAGACTCCAGGGGATCTGACGCCATCTTCTGGCCTCCGTGGTTACTGCACTTATGTGTGATACACATGCCCATAAATAAAAGTGCTAAGTGAATGTTTTTGTGCGTATGATTTGGCAGTTATGTGTGTGATTGTGTTTGTAGACTTAACACTTGATTATTGAATAGTTGGGTCAGAGGATATATGAATTTGTAGTTTTTGTCAATTTCTCCAAACTGTGGTCGAAAAGGCAGAAAGAGTTTATACTTTTCACTATCAAATACATGAGAGTGTATTACTTTGTGAAGCTTTTCTGGCCCCTCTTGGGCAGTTGATGGTGAGACGGCAGGCTTGCTCTTGACTTTGGTGAAGCATTAATGTTGTAGGCTCCCCTCCCCTGCCCGTAGCCCCTGTGGGACTGGGGTGGGGTGGGGCAATGCCTTAGCCTGCCCCTGACTGTCATTTCCTTTCCCTCCCATGACTCCGGTTAGGACACAGAGTTGCAGAGGAAACTAGATCATGAGATTCGGATGAGGGAAGGGGCCTGCAAGCTGCTGGCGGCCTGCTCCCAACGAGAGCAGGCTCTGGAGGCCACCAAGAGCCTGCTGGTGTGCAACAGCCGCATTCTCAGCTACATGGGCGAGCTGCAGCGGCGCAAGGAAGCCCAGGTGCTGGGGAAGACAGGCCGGTGAGCACTGGAGGGGAGGTGTCTGACGGAGGGAGGCGTATCCATGGTACAGTAAGTACCTGGGTGGAGTGTGCCTCCTCATGGACACTGTCCTGGCCAGGAGACACTTGGTGCTTTAACATGTGCTGGGCTATCTGGAGCGGCTGGATAACCAGGAAAGCCAGTGTATCCGATGGAAACTGCCAATCCAGACCACAAGTAATGCCAAAATGCTAATTTGGTGAGGCCTGCCCATCATCTACTATCTGGCTGGGTGGTTTCTGGAACTCTAATTTTCTCAGAGCCAGTTCACCAAATGGCCAATTTACCACAAATTGACAACAGCTTGTTGTATGTGGGGTTCACTATCAGAGGCAGGAGTTGGGAAAGCACAAAATTAAAAATCACTCAAAAGAAGGCCCCCATTCATACAAATTAGATTGTGTGTTCCAAAAGAGCCCACCTCGTTCTGTGACCCCACACAGCAACACCGCTGCGGCGCACCCTGCCAATCTGACAGGTCGCCCGTGAGATGGCCAGGGGCCAGTAAAAATGCTAGAGAGAAAATACTTGGCAAGTTGATCACTCCGAGGATTGAGCATTTTTGGTACATGAGTCGTTTGGAGAACTGCCTGCCTCATCAAGGCTGCATGAAAGAGGGCCCCAGCCTATCCCTGGAGGAGAGAGGGAGAGGTTGCCAGGGGCTGGCCGGGAAGCCCACAGCAAGCAAGCAAGCAAGCAAGCAAGCAACTCATCCATTGCTGCTTCATTCAGCAAGAAGCCAAGCAGGCAGGAGGCAGCTCTCTGTGTGGCCATGGGCAGATCGGCCACACAGGCCTCACCGGAGGAATGTGAAGGTCCGTCTGATTCCCTAGCAGCTAAACATGTCGCTATTCATGCTATATGGGTGTGGTGCTTTCTGACTGTAATCCCAGCACACGGGAGACTGAGGCAAGAGGATCTGAGTGTGAGGCCAGCCTGAGCTACTGAGTGAGACCCCCTCTCCCAAACAAATGAGAGGGACAGGAATAAGTGGCTGCCCTAGGGTTGCAAAGAAAACTTGCCCTCCTCTCCAAGCCCAAGGTTTAATGACGGTGGTGGGGACTTGAAAGGGACTCTCTGGTGGCACCTGTCCCCTCGAGGCCCCACCTGTCATTGGCAGATGCCTGGATGGTCAGGAGGGGGAGGAGCCTGAGTGTGTCTGCTGTACCCATGTGTTAACCTTGTTGGAATGTTCCTAACACTGGCGACCTCTGAGCTCTGCCCATAGCTCTCCTCCAGTCCCTTGGCCCTGCCATGGGGGTCAGGGGGCTCTGAGAGCCCTTGAGAGTCAGAAGGAAGGGGAGGGGAGTGTGAGACCAGGCCAGGACTCTGATCTATCTCCCCACAGACCTGACAGTGCGTCACCCCCAGAGCGCTCCCCTTGCCGTGGCCGGGTCTGCATCTCTGGTAAGAAGCTTACAGCTGCCCAGCCTGGAGGCGTCCCTCACTCCACCCCACCGCCTCTAGCCCATCCTAACCCTTCTTCCTTCCCCTCTGCCCCTTAGACCTCCGGATCCCACTCATGTGGAAGGACACGGAGTATTTCAAGAACAAAGGCGGTGAGCGCCCCATGCTGGGACAAATTCAAGAGTGTTGCCTGAGGTAGAGGCTCTTGTGGGCAATTTAAAGCTCTTTGTTTTCCCCACCCCCGCCTTTACTCCTAGACCTGCACCGCTGGGCTGTGTTCCTGCTGCTGCAGCTGGGGGAACAGATTCAGGACACAGAGATGGTCCTGGTGGACAGGACCCTCACAGACATCTCCTTTCAGAGCAGTGTGCTCTTGTGAGTGCCTCTGGCTTTCCTCCCTCACTCCTGTGGGGCAGCTATGAGGGTGGAGGTGGGGAGGGGGATGGCGATGGCCGTGGGTGTCCCTGGGGAGTTGTCCTGTGGGTATGCCCATCTTCACCCCCTGCTCTCCCGAGCTTCCCTCTCTCCTGCACCTTTGTAGTACTGAGGCAGGGCCAGACTTTGAACTGCGGCTGGAGCTGTATGGGGCCTGTGTGGAAGAGGAGGGGGCCTTTGTTGGCGCCCCCAAGAGGCTTGCCACCAAACTCAGCAGCTCCCTGGGCCGTTCCTCAGGGAAGCGTGTCAGAGCATCGCTGGACAGTGCTGGGGGCTCTGGGAGCAGTCCCATCTTGCTGCCTACCCCAGCAGTGGGGTAAGAGCCGACTACCCACTTGCCTTCAGCTACTCCAACTCCTCACTGGTGACCACTTCACACTGAATGGACAGGTGTTCTGGGTAACCCTAGAGTTGGGCCTAAGTCAGTCTCCAAGCCTGACAGTGGGGCGGCAAGGAGAGCCAGGGCTTTGGGTATTTAACAGCCACAAAAACATCTTGGACTGGGGCATAGTTCAGCTGATGAAGTGCTTCTCTAGCACACAGGAAGCTTTGGGTGGGGTGGTGCACATCAGTTATCCCAGCACTTGGGAGGTGGAGGCAGGGGGATCTTATGTTCAAGGTCATCCTCATTTGCATAGTGTTTATGGCCAGTCTGATGTGGGTAAAACCCTGCCTCAAAACACCAAAAATGGGGATTAGCAAAATGGCTCCGTGGATAGTCTTTGCTGTGCAAACATGGGGCCTGGAGTTCTGATCCCCCAGAACCCAATCCCAGGGCTCCCACGGGAAGAGAGATAGGTGATCGCCCAGGGCAGGCTGGTTAGCTAGACTAGTTAAATTGGCAAGCTGAGGGTCAGTGAGAGACCCTGCCTTCATAAATCATGTAGAGAGCAACTGAAGAGGACACCCAGAGTCATTCTGGCCCCCACGTATGTATGCACGCGTGTGCCACCCATACACACCCATGCCCAAGCCAAACGAAGCATAGATGTATGTAGGACTGTGCTCTGAGCTGGGGCCTGCTCTCTGGCAGGGCCTACAGTCACCTGGAGTTGCTGGGCCCCAGAGGAAGCTGCCCCGGCTATTGGCTGAAGAATAGCCGCCCCCACAGAGCTGCCAGAATTTCATTGCAATAATGTATTGTATAAGCTGTCTAAGTGCAGGCCTAGCTGCCTACTCGAGTCAGGACGCAGGAGGCGGCTAGTGTTCAGTGCAGCGGCGCAGCACTCTGCTACCACACAGCCCACTCCCTTCTCCCTCCAGAGGTCCTCGATACCACCTCTTGGCTCACAACACTCTCACCCTAGCAGCTGTGCAAGATGGGTTCCGTACACATGACCTCACCCTTGCCAGTCATGGTATGTGTGTCTTGGGGTACTGGCACTGCTAGGAGGGGTGGTGGGGTAGTCCCCCTCATTTCCTGTCCTCACCCTGTGCTGCCCCCTCCCCCAGAGGAGAACCCCGCTTGGCTGCCCCTCTACGGTAGCGTGTGTTGCCGCCTGGCCGCGCAGCCTCTCTGCATGACTCAGCCTGCTGCAAGCGGGACCCTCAGGGTGCAGGTGAGGGGCCTAAAGGAGCGGAAGGGGACATGGACAGAGCCGGACAACCTAATAATGAGATGATTAAAATGTGGGTCTGGGGAACACAGTGGGACGGGAAGGCAGCAGGGTGAGTACTGGGGGCCCGGGAAGGAGGTGCCGGGTGGGCAGGCAGGACTCCCGAGAAAACACGGAGTTGTTCCTGCAGCACGCCGGGGAGCTACAGAACGGGACGCTCGTGCACGGAGTGCTGAAAGGCACAAACCTATTTTGTTACGGGAGAGCTGAGGCTGCAGACACGGGACAAGAACCTCGGTTTACTATCGCCATCAACAAGGTGATGATCCCACGGCACTGAGGCCTACGTAGGTGCAACTGGGCTGCTACGCTCGCTAGCCACAGTGTGGCTTTCCTATGTGTTTAACTTTGCCTGGCGCTGGGGTCAAGTCGAGAGACTTTGTGTGCTGGCCAAGTGCTCTAGCAAACCGCACTGCACCCCAGGCACCCTACTTTTGGAAGTATTGGGTGGCAACCCGAATCTGGACCTCGGCGTTCTTGCCTACGTCTATACCCTCTCTGCCTCGTCTGTCTCTCTTTTCTGTCTCAACTTGCTCTTCCCCTGCCTCAGCAGTTACTTTATCTCCAGCACTCTCCAATAAGTCCCACAGGTCCTTCTAGGCAGGAGTGGTGGGCTGCTTGCTAATCAGGGTGGCGCTGAAGGCAGCCCTCTCTCTCCTCTAGGAGACGAGGGTCCGGGCAGGCGAGCTGGAGCAGGCCCCAGAGTGGCCTTTCACCCTCAGCATCAGCAACCGGTATGGCGAGGATGAGGTGACGAACACTCTCCAGGTGGAGAGCAGAGAAGCCCTGCAGAACTGGATGGAGGCACTGTGGCAGCTCTTCTTTGACATGAGTGAGATGGACGGGCTGGGCTGAACCTCTGGGAGGGCTGGGGTCTGAATGCTGTGGGAGAGTGGGGAATGTGGCAGGAGGCCGGCAGCTGCACCGGGCGCTCTCCTTCCTGGCAGGCCAGTGGAAGCAGTGCTGTGATGAAGTCATGAAGATCGAGACTCCTGCACCCCGGAAGCCCCCCCAAGCACTGGCCAAGCAGGGGTCCTTATACCACGAGATGGGTAAGTGAGAGGAAGGTCAGTGGGGAGCTGATGGGAAGTGGGTGGGGACCGCAAGGGGCAATAGAGCCCTAGAGGAAGCGCACCACGGGGCCCAGGTCCACTCAGCCCTACTGCGTTCCCCCTTTCTCTCCAAGTCTTAAAACCATCTCCACCCGAGTTCAAAACCAACCCCAAAGAGCCAGATCCATCTCATGGACGTCTATCCTAACTCCTTCTTTTCTGTTTCCCTTTGTGCATGTGGATTCCTGTCTCCTCTTCTGACCTCACTTGCCCGGCACTGCTTTCTCTCCTTTTGTCTTGGTTTCTTTACCCACTTCCGCTCCTCCCTCTGCCTCCCTCCTGTCACAGTCTTATCAGAGCCTGTGGCCTCAGGGGGTCCCAGTGAGGGGCTGCTCCTGCAGAATAATGCCATCTCAGCTGAGATACGGGCCTTGCTCTCTTCCTATTACAGTGACAGGTGACAGTCAGGGCTGAGCAGGCCAGGGCCCGAGCTCTGACTGGCCCCCTCCCCTCCCCCCTCCCTGGTGCCACAGCTATTGAGCCTCTAGATGACATCGCAGCTGTGACTGACATCCTGACCCAGCGGGAGGGCACGAGGCTGGAGCCACCCCCACCCTGGCTAGCCATGTTTACAGACCAACCTGCCTTGCCTAGCTCCTGCTCGCCTGCCTCAGGGGCCCCAGTCCCAACCTGGACGCAAGCCCTGCCCTGGGGGCGACCCCGAACCTTTTCCCTGGATGCTGCCCCTGCAGACCACTCCCTTGGGCCTTCTCGCTCGGTTGCACCCCTCCCCCCGCAGCAATCCCCACAATCCAGAAACTTCTACAGCAAAAGTCAGCTCCGTACATGGCTCCAGTCTCCGGTGTGAGAAAAGGCCCCAGCAATAGGATGTGGCCAAGAAAGAAAATGACCGAAGGGCAACTGCGCTCTAGGTCCAGCACTGTGGGGCCGGCTGGCCAGCTCCAGCTCCCCTTCCTCCCCTGGACTAGGAAGGAAGGCTGGGGAGGGTAACAGAAACCCTCTTAGATTGTGGTTACCATGGTACTGAGGAGACCATTCCTGGAGCTTACTGCGATCCTCCAAGCTCTTCCTGGGGAAAACTGGAACAACCCTGCCCTGCCTCCCTGCACTAACCAGCCTTGAGGGCAGCACTGGAGAGAGGGAGAAAAGGGTCTCCCTTGTGACCTGGACATCCACCATTAAAGTTATTTAACTGCTAGCAGCCTTCACTTTGTCTTTGAGGATTGGTGGCTTCTGTGTGCTCCGAACCTGCCCCTCTGTTCTCCCTGGAGCTTGATGTTTAGAAGTTTGGCTGTGACAGTGAGTGGACAGACAAAGGCTTGGTGGAGGGAATACTTTATAAATACCAAGGGAGAAGGGAAGGTGGCTCCTGCCTCAGACGCTGCTAAATCTCAGGATCTCAGCAAGGTCATAACCTGTCACAGCAAAGGAGCTGCCTGACGGATCACAGAACCGCACCCCGCACACCTGGGTGTCAGAAATATATTCACCATGGCAATGTTCCACCTGTGGGAAAAAGAGGGCTGGTCGGTCCTGCTGGCCACCGATGCTTGGGTCCCCGTTCCCGCCTTTCTACAGTACCTCAACAGAGTCAGTCTCTGGGCTTCTGTTTAGCTTCCAGATATGCACAAAGGTGTCCTCAGCTGCAGAGAGTAGCTGAAAAAGAGACCGCCATGAGGGATGGGCAGGGAGTCAGAATGCCCTGACAGGATGGCTGTGAGGGATGGAGTTATCCTGAGTCTGGAGACGAGGCTGTGCCAGGCATCTAAGCACCAGGAAAGGCGCTTAGCGATGCAGGAGACTGACCTTGCCCACTTCTGGAGCTAGGTCCAGGGCACTGATGCTCCGGGCATGGGCACTGATCTGGACGTGGAGTGTTCCTGTAGTGGCCTCATACAGACGCACTTGCCCATTTCCATACCCTGCTGCCACGATCCCCTGCCACAGCTGCACAGAGGGGCACGGGACCCTGCAAGGGGAACATGCAATTTTGGTTTTTCAGACCCCAACAGACTCCCCACCCCAAAGTTACCTCACAAGGGCCATAACCCTCTTCTGCCTCTCCTACCCGAATCCTGGTATTCGGGTCAGTAATGTGAACTCAAGTCCTGACCTCCAGACACACAAAACACCTGAGTCATCAGCTGTCACCATGTCAGCAACACCGTCCTGAGAAGAGAATAGGGGTCAGCTCTTCCCTTTACAGTGTGTGGTCCAGAGTACATGGCAGGAGGGGAAGTGAAGCCATGCCTGCCTCTGCTTCGACAGGGAGAGGGCAAGAGGTAGCTCTTTCACTGGCTCAAGACACCAGACCCTTCTCCAGGAGTGCCCCAGACTGAGGTTCTTTGTAGGTGCACCCTCATGGAGTAGAAGATGATGTATAGCTGTCCCTTCTGGATCGGTGACACGACTAAAGCCACCATGTCCTGACTTTTTGGAGGTTTGCAATGAGCCAGTCACAACCAGTCCCTAGACCTCTTGACCTGAAGCCAGGCAGACAACTCCAGTGCCGTGAAGGGTACACACCATAACACCCACACCCTGTGGTTTGCAATCCAAGCAGGAAAGAAAGAGTTTTGTTTTGTTTTCCTGTGAGGGTCGGGCCTACTCTGAGTGAAGCTAAGGGAGGTCAGAGGTGGAATCAGGGGACACCTTTCTGGAAAGGCTGGCCCTGGAGCTGGGTCAGAATAGGGGAACTTGCTCAGGTCCAGAGAAGGAAGCTATGCTGTCAGCACTGAGACAGCTGTGTCTGGGAAAGAAACTCCTGGATTCATACCAGCATTGGGGAGTGTTAGTGATTTTATAAAACAGCACCTAACGGAAAGCATGCTGTTCTCCAGACCTGAGGCTGCTGCGTCTAAGAAAGTGTGGATGATCCCAAAGCCACAGCTGCTTAGTGGCATAGCTGAAGACCCAAACCCAGGCTCCCAGGGCCACAAGAACAGGGAGAGGAAATGTACTCACCGGTCCCTGGGCATGCTCGGTGGCAATGTCCGTGACTGATGTCTGGTGCCCAGCCAGCTCCTCATTGAGTACAATGTTGGGGCCTTTGGCAGGGATATCAAACACCAGCACCCGACCGGACCACGTTCCTGTAGCCAGAACCAGCGTCCCACTGGTGGCTTCCTGACCCTCCAGTCTCCAGTCGCCACAGCCAGCACTCCCTCCACCCGAGAAGTCTTAGTAATATACTCATGACCCCCACAGGCCTGGCTTTCCAGGTCTACCCCTCTCCAGGTGTTTTTTCAGAGTCCCCACATTCCCACCTAACCCTCCCTGAGCTCGTCAGCCCCTCCCCACACCCCTGGGCAAAGCCCCGAGGCCTGCCCTTCCTCTCACCCACACAGATGAAGTGAGCACAGGCAGAGATCCCTCGCGCAAACATAGCCTGTACTGAATACAAAAGCAGCTCTCAGAGAGGGACCTCTTCCCTCCCTCCCGCACCCCATTTGGTCCCGAAGGTACCTGAGGAAGCGTCTCCCGAGTCCAAGGCATGCCAATAGACCATGACGGAGCCGTCAGACTCATACATCTGGAAGATGGGGCAAGGAAGGGAGCATGATCCAGCTGACCCTCGCCGAGCCCTGGGCCGGGCAGTTCACACAGCCAAGTTAGCCCGAGTCCATGTAATCCTCAAACTCGTTCTGGGAGGCAGGCTTATCCCTAGTTGTCAGAGGAGGACACTGAGGCTACAGAGTTAGGAAAGGTGGTGGAGGGCTGAAAGCAGAATTGAAGAGGGAAGAAAATGGAAGGCATAAAGACGAAAAACAGCGCAGGAACGGGCTACATACACCGGAAGTTTGAAGTGTTTACTTAGAGGGCGGGTTGTGGGGCTGGACAGAGGGGGCAGCAGGGCTCTCTTCTCACCTGTATCCCTCGATGTGAGGTGAGAACCAGCAGGACTCTGAAGGGGAGGACACACCAGTGGACCTGGAGGGACGCACAGTAGTACAGTTGAGGACGTAAGGCGTTACGGAATTAAAGGGCGAGGGTAGAGCTGATTTACGCCCTCCCCCTTTCACGCTTGCCTCACCTGTGTGATGAGCGGGGGGCTCACTCCGGCGCCCTCTTTGACTTGGAGCTGGCGCTGGGCCAAGGGCACACCCTCGGCGGCAGCGCTGAGAATCTGGGCGCTCGGTCCGTGAACCACGCCAAAATGCGTGAGATCGTGGGCTGGAAGCTGCAGCACACTGAGGTTGTTAGACAGGGCTGCGGCGGAGCCGCGGAGCGGGAGGGAGCGCTCGCGGCGGAACATCCTAGGAGAAAGACTGGAGTCGCCGGGCGGGGAACCGGGAGGCCACAGAGGACCCTTGGAGAGAGGAGAAGGGTAAGAGATGCAATCGGGAGACAGTGAGAGAGAGCTTGGATTGAAAGGTTCCACGAGGAGAGTGAATGGATAATAGTCACAAGGCGGAGAGGACCGCACCAAGCAGGAGACAGGCCCAGGGCAGGGCGCTGGGGCCCCAGGGAACCCTACAGAAGAAGGATGCTGGAAAGACCTCGTAGGACCGGTCGTCTGCTACAGAAGAAAGCTTCCAGCCCTCCTCCCACCGCCTGGCTGCCTGAAGGCCCACGCCAAGGTCAGAGGTCACACTTGCAGCCTATCCCCATCCCCAAGTCCGGCTTGCCTGACGCGGTGATCCTCAGGTCCCTCCGAATCCGCCGCCACCATAGAGACGACGCACGGACGCACGGCCTCTGGGCGGGGCCTGTGGCTGGGACAGGCGGCGCGCGCTACGCGGTTGCCAGGCAACCGTGGACAGCGCCGGAGACCCTCGGCGCGGCCTGGTTGCCGAGGCGACCGTTGGGCTGCGGCCGCTGCCGCTGCAGCGATGGAGGGTCCTAGAGGCCGCTGAAACACCGCGTTGGAGCGACGGTCGCGACAATGTCACACGAAGGCTCGGTGAGCTTCAGCTCTGCTTGGGGCGTGCACGAGAACTGTGGTTGGCCGACCTCCAGAAGTGGACTAACGCTAGGTTCCAGATGGGCATGGTACACCTCAGTTCCCAAGGGCAAGGGTCAGCGGCTGGGCCAGGCCAAGAGCAAGCAAATTCGGAAGCCGCTGACCCGCTAGTACAAGTAGGAATTCATTTACGCCGAGGAACCCGTTTTGGTGGGTAAGCCAGAATCAGGCGCTAGGCCTGAGGACTGAATCACTGTCTTGACAAATTCAGCGCTATGAAATGGCCCGAACAACTCAGAAGCTGGCCTTAAAAATTAATTTATTGTATTATCATTATTGCTGGGTTTTTCGTTGTGTTGTTTTGTTTTGAGACAGAGCCTGGTTCCATAGACCCGGCTGACCTCCAGAGTGCCATGATTAAAAGCATGTGCTGCCATGGCTGCCCTTTTATTTTGAGACAAGGTCTCACTGTGTAGTCCTGGCTGGCCTAGAACTCACTATACAGACCAGGTTGGCCTTGAACTCATAGCCTCTTCCCATACCAGTACCCTCCCATCCCACTGTCAAAAGCCAAACCGCTTAAGACCAATTTTATTTTATGTGTGTGGGTGTTTGTCTGCATGTGTGTTTGTGCAGCGTTCATGCCTGATGCCTGCAGAGGCCAGGAGAGGGACTCAGAACTCCTAGAACTGGAATTACAATTTCAAGCCATTATATGGGTGCTGGGAAACAGATTCAGGTCCTCTGGGAAGACCAGTCAGTGCTTTTAACTGTTGAGTCATTTCTTCTACTTCCAAAGTCAAGGCATTTAAGAGATAAAACAGATTGGTTGAATCTTGGGAAAATGAAAGATTAAAAAAAACATCTCAGTCCTGTTTCGTCGGGTATGCTCTGTCACAGCTGGGAGGAGAGGCCTAAAAGGTCCCTTCTTTAGTTTTGTTTTGGGTTTAAAGGTTTAGGCTGGGCTTAAGGAGCATAGCTTTATTCCCAGCACTAGGCCGCGGTGTCTGGGAGAGCAGAGGACAGGAAATGCCAGCTTGCCTGGGAGAATGACTATCAGGGAATGCAAACTATGGAGCAATAAGTCTGAGGTCAGCAGATAGGTAAAGGCTTGTATTTGGAGGTAAAATTTGGAAGGAACCATCTTCCTTCGTGGTCTCACTTTGTAGCCCAGCCTGGCCTTGAGCACATGGCAGCTGCTTCAGGCTCCCGAGTGCTGGGGCTCCTGGCGTGTGTCACCACACCTGGTTCTGGCCATCTTTACACATATTTATTACTTATCTACATGTCTTTTGTAGAATATTATGTATGTTTCTAGTTTACTTTTGGGCTTTTCTTATCTTTACTTATCTATTGCTGTCACAAGACACCATGACCAAGGCAAGTTATAAGAGAAACACCGTGGCGGGGAGCAGGGCAGTAGGCAGACAGACACGGTCCGGAGGAGCAGCTGAGGACTCAGCTCTCGAGGCAACCACAAGGCAAAGCGAGCGAACCGCAATGACGGGCTTTAGAAACCCCAAACGGCCACTACTCACTTCCAGCTACACCTCGTAACCCTTCCTCAACAGTTCAAAGAGGAACTTACAGGGGCTGTTCTTATTCAAACCGTCACAGGGGCCTTTAATGATTTTTATTTGGTGGGGGTGGGGCGAGGCATGCTGTGGTACATGAGTGGAGGCTGGGGATGATTTACATGATTGGTTCTCTCCTTAAGCCTTGTGGTGTTGAGAATCAAACTTTGGTCATTAGGCTTGGCAGCAAGTGCTAATGAGTCATCTCACAACCCTCATTTTCTTTTTCTTTTTCAATTGTTCATATATCTGGGCAAGGTTTTCTTTTCCGTATTCTAGCAAATATCTTTGGGAAGCAAGAGTCAGGTTTTGGAGTTTCACAAATCTGTGTGTGAATTCCGATTACACTGCTTCACAGGTGTGATCTTAGGCAAACTACATGAAATGCAAATAAAAATAGGGATTAAAGAGGGTCTAGTAGTGCGGGCCTGTAATCCCATGGCTACTCTGTTGGGAGGTTGAAGTAAAAGGACAAGTCGGAGGGGGTGGTTGACATCAAGAGAACAGTGTCTGCTGAGCTCAGCAGGCCTGAGACATAGATGAACTCACAGAGACTGTGGAAGCAGGGACAGGGTCTGCCAGATGGGCTCCCGGCACTGTGAGGCCAAGTAGACAGAGGCACCCATCCCTGACCATGAAGCTCTTTCCAAATGACAACCGCTTGGCAAAGGAAAACAGCTTTCCCCCGTGCCATCTACTGGGAACACGAGCTACAGTTAAGGGTGGCCCCGAGTGCCAGGGCAGATGGTCACCACAAAGCAAACTGAACAGTGCTTCTGTAGATTCTTTTTCTTTTTTGACTGATACTGTTTTGTTTGTGCATTTTTTATCTTTCTGATCTTTTGCTTGTACATTATTGTTTCTGATTTTGTGCTTTTATAGTTTTGTTTTTGTGTTTCTTGTTCTTTTTTGTTGTTTTGTTTTCAGACAGTTTCTCTGTGTATGTAGCCTTGGCTGTCCTGGACTCAAACTCAGAGAGATCCGCCTGCCTCTGCCTCCCCGAGTGCTGGGCCACCGTGCTGGCCTTCTTGTGCTTTTTCACTGCTTTGTTGTTGTTACTATTATGGTTTGTCTGCATTTTTAATTTGCCTGTTTGTTTTCTAAAGAGAAAGAAAGAAACCCTGGAGTTGAATGAGTAGGGAGGTGGGAAGGGTATGGGAGATAGGGGAAGGGAAACTGATCAAAATGTATTGTATGAATTTTCAATTAAAAAAAAAAAAACAAGAGGATCACAAGTTAATTACAAGGCCTGTTTGGACTACAGAGTCGGTTCAAGACCAGCCTTAACAACTTAATGAGATCTACCTGAAAAGAAAAAGTGAAAAGAGAGCCATGGGTAACAGCACACGCCTTTAATCCCAGCACTTGGGAGGCAGAGGCAGGTGGATCTTTGTGAGTTTGAGGCCAGCCTGGTCTACACAGTGAGTTTCAGGGCAGCCAGAGCTACAGAGAGAAAGCCTGTCTTGGAGGGAGAGGGGAGAGTAAAAAGAGGTCTAGGGACTTAGCTCAATGATAGAGTAAGTGTAGTGTCCCGGGTTCAAGCCCGAGGACAACACCCACGTGCACCAACGCTGAGACCTTGGCATGGCGTCATGTGTCTGGAATCCTAGGCTCTGGGGGGCAGACAGGAGAACTGCTCCAAGTCTGGGGTGAGCCTCGTCTACATAGCAAGTCCCAGGCCAGCCAGGGCTACAGAACAAGACTGCTCAAAACCAAAGCACAGCAGAAGAGCCTGAGTGCCCCCGACCTCACTGACTCACAGGGCCGCGAACTTTGAACGCCCAGGAAGTGGGAATCTGTATTAAGGCAAACGATGAGAGCTGTGAGTTGGGCGACTTGTGAGGGCTAACTTCTCTCAGGGGTCGGTTTCCCGCCAGCCAAGCGAGCTCAGTGCGCTGCTCGATTGAGTCGTACACCTAGAGCGTCCCTCCGCCGCATCGCAGGCCTGTAGGCACCTTGTCCCGATTCCTTCTTCTGAGAAAACATGTTGCGAAAGCGTCTTTCCAGCACCTCCGTCAGCCCCACCCCTCGGGTTCCTGTCCTGAGCGCCCGTTTCGTCCCCGCAGAGGCAGGCGCGAGACCGTGGGGTGACCCGATCCAAGGCGGAGAAAGCCCGGCCGCCCACCCAGCCCGCGCCGCAGGTGGACATCGTGCCTGGGCGGCTCAATGAGGCGGAGTGGATCGCGTTCACGTCCCTGGAGGAGGGCGAGGACGTGGTGGGGGACATCTTGGCCGACCTTCTGGCTCGAGTCATGGAGTGTGTCTTCAAAGTTTACCTGACCCAGCAGGTGGGCCTAGACCTGGGTCTTGAGACGCGTCCTGTATCTTTCCCGCCTCTCCGGGCGAGGCTGAGACCCTCCCTCGCTTCCGCAGTGCGTCCCATTCACCATTAGCCAGGCCCGAGAGGCCATGCTGCAGATTACTGAGTGGCGCTTCCTGGCCCGGGATGAGGGAGAGTCCGCAGTGGCCGAGGACCCCACGTGGGGCGAGGACGAGGAGCCCCTGGCATGCACCACGGACGCCTGGGCCCAGGGCTCCGTGCCTGTCCTGCACGCACCGGCGCCCGACGGTGCGGAGGAGCACTCCCAAGGCGAAGTAAGCCGACCCCGGGCCTCCTTCCGACGGAAGCCTCCTCCGGAGCCGCGCAGGGCAGGCAGCGAGGTCCCTTCCCCCGGCCGACGCCTCACTGCCCTTGTGTGTTTCCTTAGGAACCTGGGGACCCGGACCAGTTCCTTTCAGGGTCGCCGTGGTCGGACAGAGAGTCCCAGGAGCCGACGCAGTCTTCTGAGCCGTCCGATTCCAGGGGCACCCGGGGACCCACGCCCATCTTCGAGACGTCCCAGGAAGCTGAGCCTGAAGACGCCCTCGAGGAACCCGACGGGCAGGAGGGCAGCCACACACTGGCTGTGTCCTCGAAGGAGTCTCTCCAGCCGACTCACACCTCGGCCAGGTCCTCGAAGGAGTCCCTGGTCGCGCACGCCCACAGTCGCCAGCCGTCCCTGGGGCTGCCCCAGGTCGGGCCCCCGGCGTTTTCGGTGAAGGAGCTCTACCAGTGCTTGCTTCAGCCAGACGGGGCGGGGGACCAGCCGGACCTCGCGAGCAAGGGCCGGCCCCGCGCCTTCTCGTCGGGGTCCGTGTCCCTCCTCCGTGCGCTCACCCCGGAATGGCACTCCAGCTCGCCGCAGTCCGAGAGGCCGCCGACCCGCAAGACGCCCATCGTGCGCCTGGACCCCGCGCGGCTGCCCCGCCGCTGGGTGCGCCCGGTGGCCGAGGTGCTGATCCCCGACGCCGAGGTGCGCGCCTTCGAGATCTACCGCGGGCGCCCGCGGCGGGAGCGCAGCCAGGCGGGCGCGCGGACGTCGGCGCCGGGCCCCGGCCGCGGCTCGCGCGCCCCGCCCCGCCAGCCTCTCCCCGCCTCCAGGCCCGCCCTGCCGTCCCGCCCCCCGTTCGGCGCGCGCGGCCCGGCCTCCGTTCTGCGCCTGGCCCAGTCGTCGCCACCCTTCGGGGCGAAGCTGCCCTTCCTCAGCCCCGGCTTCCGCTTTTTCGCCGGAAACCCGGTCCCTCCCGAGCTCTCCTGCGGCCACAGCCCCAAACTGTGGCCCCGCGCGCGGTGGCCGAGCGGCTGGGAGCGGGAGGCGGAGCAGCTGGGCAACCTGTGGGCCGGCCGGACTCGGGTGGCCGCGCAGCCCGCGGACGCCGCGGCGGACGACGCCTCGGACGACTCCGGCTGGCCCCTGCCGGTGCCCCAGGTCCTCGAGCCCACGTTCCAGGTGCCATGGAAGCCCATGGTGTACTCAGAAACCATGAAGCTGGCTCCTGGTGTGAGTATGTGGAACCGGGGCACCCAGGAGCTGCTCACCTCCGCTGCCACCCAGGAGGAGGCTGGCGGGGGCGCCTCCCACGCGGCCGAACAGCCACCCAGCCAGCCGGGGGTGTCCAAGCCCCAGGTGGTTATGACACCGCTAATAAAGAAGGAAGCCCCCAAGGCCTGACTGCGCCCCGCTAAGCCTGTGCCCCACGCTGGGTCCTGAGCCTCCGCGCTGGGAAGTGGACCTTGCCCAAAATAAACGTGCTTTGCGGCAGGAGCTGACTGACGAGACGGTGCCCTTTCTTCCAGGGATGTGTATTCTTTGGCTGGACTGTAGGGGGCGCAGTTGTCACGGCTTCGGAGACTAGCCTTAGGATCAGGCTGTTACGGTTCCTGCCCTCTCAAGGAACATTGTAAGGGAGAAAATGTAAGGACCCCAGGTAGAACTTTGTCCTTGCAGTATGGAAGGAAGGGCACAACTGCGATTATAAGCACAGAGTGATTCCACACACAAATTCAACCTGCTTTTCCCAACTCCCGCAGCTTAGTCAATTCATCTTGGATAGAAAAATCCATTCCATACTGTTTGGGTTTTGCTCCTGTGTTCAGGGGATTGAACCTAGAACTTTGCATATGCAGACTTACAGGTAAAACACACATACATATCCAATAAATCTTAAGCAAAGTGTGCACATAAATCTGCTCATAATGGAGATGTCCTATGTACCCTGTGGGAAGCTGGCCAGCCAGTCTAGGCAGAACTGGTGAGCTCCAGGTTCAATGGGAGACCCTGTCTCAAATAAAATAAAATATAAAGTGTAGAGTGATTGAGGAAGACAGCCCTGGTCAACCTCTGGCCTCCAAATGTGCGCACGTGCGCGCACACACAATAAAGTGACTAGAGAAATCCAGTTAATTATGCATAGCCGCAAATGAGGACCTCTCTCTAGTAGTGTCATTTATTTTGTGTGCCTGGCCTTCAGTGTCAGTTGGCTCTTAGACTTCTGGGAGCAGGAGAAGATGTAAAAAGCCGGCACAGGCAGAGAGAGGAGTAGGGTCCAGCTGGCAGAAGAGGAGGGTCAGAGAGTACAGTCAGAGAAGACAGTTGGTTCAGGAAGAAGAAAGGGCAGGGCTAGCGAGAAGAGGAGGCTGAGCAGGGTGAAAAGAGACAGCTGAAAATGAGTTGGGCTAGCAGAGTGAGCAGACAATTGCTGACAGATGAGCCAGGAGAAGCTGAGCTGAACCACAGAAGGTATTACCAGGAGATGGAAGAACCCAGGAAAAAAGCAGATAAAGTAAACAGAGAGAGAGAGAGAGAGAGACTCTGTTTTTCAAGACAGGGTCTCCTGCAGCCCATGCTAGCTGTCAGGCCGTGGATAAACTTGAACTCCTGATCCAGCACTCCTCCCAAGTGTTGTAATTACAGATACACTTGTTCAACCAGAAAAGATTTCTCCCTTTGTTTGAATTTGATGGCTCAGTGGTAGTTAAGAGAACTTATTGGCTGCTCTTCCAGAGGACCTGAGTTCAGTTCCCAGCACCTACATGGCAGCTTGGCTCACAACCATCTTGAACTCCCGCTCCAGGGGGTCAAAGCCCTTTTCTGGCCTCTCCATGTGCATGGTGCAGACATAGCATACACATAGCATCCACACAGACATGCACACTCATAAAACGAATAAGTCCTACAGAGACTACTCCAGGTTCTATTAAGGGAAAGGGCAAAATGGAGGTGTATATACTACCTTTTGCATAAGAAACGAAAAGAGTAAAAACCCTATGTTCATATTTGCTTTTATTTAAATAAAACATCTACAAGATGACCAAGAAACTAATAACTAATTATCTGTAGCAGGCAAGGAGGGTAGACTACATTGGAATGAGGATTAAAGGGAGGCTTCTCAGTGCATGCTTTTTTAGGCAGTTAAGACAGGGTACTTTCTGTCAGGTTTCTTTGTGTTCCCTGGCTGTCCAGAACTGGCTCTGTAGACCAGGCTGGCCTTGAACTCAGAAATCCACCTGCCTCTGCCTCCTTAGTTCTGGGTTAAAGATGTGTGCCACCCTGCTGGACTTTTTTTTTTTTTAATTGAGACAGGGTTTTACTGTGTAATTCTGGCTGGCCTGGAGCTTGCTACATACAACAGACTGGCCTTCAGCTCACAGAGAACCTTCAGAATGCTTGGATTAAAGGCATATGCCACTATGCCTGGTTCAGTGAATACTTTAAGGTATTAGTTTTATTTTGTAGTGTGTATGTGTATGTGGTGTGTGTGATGTGTATGTGGGGTGTGTGTGTGTTTGGTCAGTTCTCTCCTATCTTCCGGGAATCAAACTCAAGTTGCCATGCTTGTGCAGTGAGTCCCTTTACCTGCTGAGTCATTTCACAGGCTCTACTTTGAGTTTGAATGGCAGGAATTCAGTGTCTGTTGAGAATAGTTAATTTAGGAGATGAAGTCGGGGTGAAGGGATAGCTAGTAGAGAAGGTCCACCCTTTCTAGAGCCTGTCAGCGACGTTCTCCTTTTACAAACAAGGAAATGGTACCGAGAGGTTAGGCAAGCAGCCTAGGATTTCACACAGCTAGTGACTGAGGGTAGGTGCGGAGCCCGACTGTGAAGTCCTAACTCCTCTCCTGCAAGTAACTGCACATTTGCTCACTCCTTCATGCCTACACGTAGGTATCACTGTTCACACGGCTGTCCTGGAACTAGCTCTGTAGACCACCCTGGCCTTGAACCCAGAGATCCGCCTCTTGCCCCAAAGCAGTTCAGTTCTGTGGGGCTGAGGAACGCTGAAGAGGGAAGAGAAAAGAAACGGGCATCTCGGTCGATCTCTCCCTCCCTCTACTCCTCCTGTGTCACTTTTGGGGACAAAAACAAAACAAGCAAGCAAAACAAAACCGCCCCCGACGCGTTCCGCGGATCCTGCGCCAGCAGAGGGCGCTCAGCCCGCCGCGCCTCTCCAGCGCGGTCCTACCCGTGCTTCCCAGGCGTAGTGCGCGTGCACGCTGCCGCAGGTGGCCAGCTCAGTGCCTTACCGCTGGCCTCGCTGTGGCGCTGGGCGAGGCCTCGTCAGCCAGGGCGGGCAGCAGGCAGGAGAAGACTGTTCCCAGAACCAGAGTTTCCCGGGAGCTGAGGGTGCTGGGAGTCGCCCCGGGGTCGGGCGGCGCGCGGGGCAGGCCGTGGGGCGGGGCGGGGCGGGGCGGGGCCGCAAGCCCGGGGCGGCGGGCGGCGGGCGGCGGGCGGCGGCGGCGGGCCGAGCCGGGCGCCGAGCGCTGACAGCAGGTACGCGGGCGGAGACCCCGCCAACTGTCTGCTGAGCTGCCCCGGAGCTCGCGCGGAGCCGGTGGGAGCCGGGGCTTCGGGCCTGGTGGGTGGGGGGGTGGGCGGCACCCCGACGGCGGGCGGGCGGGCGGGCGGGCGGGCGGGCCTGGGCCCCGCTGAGCGCCTCTCCCAGGCTTCCCGGCTCGCCTACGGATCTGCCGGGGGCCCTTGCTTGCCCTGACCCTGCCCTGAGCACAGGGTTTCTGTGGACACGTGCTTGGGAATTTGTGTTAAACGAAGACAAACATAATCCTAGAGGGTTGAAACGTGGGAGTCTGGAAATGCGTTTCCTGGGGTTCGAGTAGGCTGGCAAGATGATTCTTGTGGAGCCGTCCTGTACATACACCCCTCTTCACTGTGGGCCGGACATCGGCTAAAGCACACAGATGCGAAACTGCTGTTTTCAAAGACCTGGAGCTTTGGAAGCAAACTCATTTCTAGCAGCGCGGAGAGCAGCAAGCGCCTATTGGCCGTTTGGTACCCTGGGTACTTAAGGTACTGAGAGTCGAAGAGCTCTGTCAGAGATTGGCATTCTTAGCCTACTGTGCTGCCAAAGCCTGAGTTGCGTTGTATTTAAACAGATATGGGTAACCTTAAAAAAAAAATGTGTATGAATGTGGATGGAGATGTCAGACCCCTGCAGCTGGAGTTAAGGCCGGTTGTCCGTCCTGGTAACTGAACTCAGGTTCTCTGTAAGAGCAGTGCTCTTAACTGCTAAGCCATCTCTTCAGCTCTCATAACTTTATTTTGTAAAAGGCGCTTTGTATTCATGTATGTTTGAAAGTTTATGGTTCAAGTTTTCTCAATTACAGACTATTTCAGAACTTTCAGTATGCTTGTGGTATTTATCAGGAGCCTCCAACTAGGATATATGTGGGTAATTTCCCGAAATAGACTGGGAGATACTGGATTTTGTTTGTTTGTTTGCTTGACATCTGCTGCGGTTCCAGAAATAGAAACCCACCATTGGAAAGGGGCAGTGTGTGTCAATGGCTTTTACTTTAATGGGAGTTTGCATTTCATAGGGTCTGGTGAAAATACAGCTCTAGCCCAGTCTGCGATTGTAACAGGTTCCCAGGTGATACTGGTCCAGATCTTAGATGACAGACACATTTTGCTACCTGCTGTGTGGAACCCACTGCTGCCCTGGGTTAGCCACTTTATCCAGACCTTAAAACAGGAATCCGCATTAGGAGCCCTGCAGCCCTTCCATCTGCGTGCTGGGGTTGCTGACTTCCATGTGTGATACCCTTGTCAGTTTGTCAGATTTTGCAGTTTGGCTTGACCATTTCTAACAATGGGGAAATAACTAGGTATAAGGTCTCGCTCTCCCTCCCCCCTCACCTTTCTGAGGTAGGATCTCATGTGGTAAGGGCTGGCCTCAAACTCCCTGTGTAGCTGCGGCTGGCCCTACATGCCTGCTTTTACTTGCTCTTCCCAGTTGCTCAGATTCCAGGCATAAGACATCTCATCTTATTCCTGGGATAGCACACTAAAGATGCTCTTGAGGTTGGTGAACGACCCCATGCAGTGTCCATCCTTCTTGTCTAGGCTCCCACTTAGAATTAAACCAAAGAAAAGCAACCTCTTTTTAAAAAGCTGACTCTTACCAGGTGTGGTGGTATGCAACTTTGTTGTTGTTGTCTTTGTTTTTTGAGACAGGGTTTCTCTGGGTAGCCCTGGCTGTCCAACAGCTTTTTATACCGTAGTAAGATAAAAAAAAACTCTGAAACGTTGCTTGGCTCACATCGTCTGCCGTCTGCCACCGTCTAGTCCTGGGTCTGGTGTACACAGCCTCATGTGTAGCGCTGCAGCTGCTTCAGTGCTTTCTGTAGTCCTTCCAGGTCCATCTAAAGCTCCACTGTGTGCCAGCAAAGACACCCTTAAGGAGTTTTCTTAAATGTGATGGAAGAATTAAGGACCAGTTCGGTTTGAAGAAAAAAGCTGTAGTCCGACGCTGTAAGAATCAGTACTCCCCTCCGCTTCCTTGGGTTTTTGGAGGCGGGCGGAGCCCCGTTCTGTAGCTGAGGCTGGCTTGAAACTTACTGTGTGGCCCAGACTGTCCCCAAACTCCAAGGACTCTTCCTGTATTTGCCTTCCGGAGAGGGCTGATTTATAGCCTTCCGGAGAGGGCTGATTTATAAACAGCCATCACCGCATGCATGGCTTGAAAGCCAACTTTCTGTTTTATTTTTCTTTGAGTAAACAAGCTGTCGTGGAGCAGTGTGTGAAGTAGGCTGGCCTTAAATTCACAGAGATCTGCCTGCTTCGGCCCCGCCCCCAGGTGCTGGGATTAAAGGATATGCCACCACACCTGGTAAGAGTTAACTTTGTTTTTTGAGACAAGGTCTCTCTCTCTCTCTCTCTCTCTCTCTCTCTCTCTCTCTCTCTCTGCAGCTCTAGCTGTCCTGGAACTCTGTAGACCAGGCTGTACTCAAACTTGGAGAGATTGACTTCCAGCTGCCTTCCAAGAGTTGGGATTAAAGTTGAACACTGCAAAACCAGGTGTGGTGACTCACCTTTAATCCCAGCACTTGGGAGGCAAAGGCAGTCGAATCTCTGAGTTAAGAGACCAATGATTACAGTAATGCCTGGCTTTTATATTTGACTGTACAGAACTTTTTATGGGCATGATCTCATTTGATGTAAATTTCTGTACGGATGAGAGAGCAGCAGAAGGGAGAAATGATGTGCTTTAATCTTTAGAGCTATCAAATGGCAGAGCAAAGTGCTGACAGTGGTAATGGAGGAGAATGGAAGGATGAGGTGCTGTTAAGCCTGGCTGGATGTGAGGGCACAAAAGAGAAGACACTGAAAGGGAAGAATCACAGTGGTTGGAGAATCGTAAGAACATCAACAGTGGCCTCTTTGGACTCCACACAGCTCCTCCAGTGGTAGTTAGTAGCTGCCCAGCGGTGGAGGTTAGAAAAGATTGTGGCTGGTGTGGCCTGTTTAGAGGCTAGGTAGTATAGAGGGGACTTCAGATGTTGGTTGCATAACAAGGGAGATGGAAACTGCTTTTCAGCGTCCCCTGTCACCCAGGGCAGCAGTTAGCTCTGGAAGCTGGTTATCTGACTGTCAATCCAGGGATCTACATCTTTGCTTCTCAGAGTGTATCCGTGGACCAGGACAAGGGAAGAGACTGCCTGATGCAAATGTATCTTAGCGACCTTGCCATCTTGAGATTCTGGCTTTGGCTTATTGATATTTTCTTTCTGACATTGAGCAGGATTAGTGAGGTTGGTTGACAGGTCAGGTTCATCTGCATGCTGGCCTTTTCCTGCCCCTTCTTGTCTCACAGGGGCTTCACTGCAGCAGAGCGTGGGGCCTTGGCGCCCTCAGAGCCTTCTGAAGAACATTCCTTTTCAGAAGATCTGCATTTTACTTAGAACCTGTCTGTGGTCTGTGGTTCTTTTTACCACGGAAGCATGAGAGCTTGAGATTGTATGTTAGTACCAGCTTCCACGGGACCATAGGCTCCTATCTGAAAGAGCATCATGCACTTCGGTGTGTGTGTACATGTGTACATGTGTATTTCGCCCACCCTGTGGTGTTTCATTGTTTTGTTTTGTTTTGTTTTGTTTTTTGGTGTATGCATGTGGTTTGATGTATGCACACAGGTGTGTCTGGGTATGTGTCCCTGTGCACAAGCCTGGAGGTCAAAGAAGGTGGCATTCTCTAACACACTGACTTACTCTTCTTTTGTTGTTGTTTGCTTGTTTGAGACAGTCTCACTATGGGACCTTGGCTGGCTTGAATCTCACTATGCAGACCAGGCTTGGCTGGAATTATAAAGATATGCTGTCTTAGCCTTGCAAGTGCTAGGATGCCTTATTCCCTTTGAAGCAGCCAGCAAACCCCAGCAATACTCCTGTCTTCACCCCTCACAGTGCTGGAGCTTGCTGTGGGGGCTAGGGTCTGAACTCGGGCCTTTGTGGTTGCACAGCAAGCTCCACCTTAACTGCTGAGCCAGGTGTCCAGCCCCACTCATGGGCTGTCAGGATGGAGACGTTCCTCTGATCTGTGGCCCTGATTCCCCTGGTTATATGCCTAGAGCCTGGTTGGAACAGTGACTTTTGACTATTCTGTGCCTCTCTGGGCAAAGCCCTGTGCTTGGTGCTTGGACGCTTTGGGGTAAAGCTCCATCCGGGGGAAGGTTGGAGGAGATGGGAGGCAGTATTTCCAATCAAGTGTGGCAGTGTAACAAAACTTTTTGTCCAAGGGGTCTGTATGAGGGCAGAGAAGGCCCTACAGGGAGAAGTTGGGGAATTTCAGGACAGAGGTGACTATTGAGGTGAGTAGTGGTGGATGAAGAGTGGGGTCCTGCCAGTGCTCCTTTATATTTGCAAAGCACAAGGGGACATGGATCCAAGTAGCCAGAAGGAGAGAGAACTTTGGCATCGAAGGAGAGGTTGTTGCTGCTCACAGCATGTGTGTGTGTGTGTGTGTGTGTGTGTGAACTTGTAGGTGCTGGCTCTTCTACCATTCGGGTCAGGCTGTCAGGTTTGGTGGAGGACTGCCGAGGCACCTCGCCGGCCCCTCTGGAAGCTTTTAGTCAAGGGGAAGCATGGCTGTGCTTTGGAAGCTGATCATGGAAGGAGGCTGAAGCGGTGGGATCTGGGTTCAGGATATCGGGAGACACCTACAATGGATGTGAGGGGAAGACTCTTGAAGTAACAGATGTTTTAAGGCTAAACTGAAATTAGGCCAACACGGGTGGAGAGGAACGCATGAATCTGAGAGAGGCGACAGCGGCAGAGTTAACCTGAGTAATGACTAATTGCTTCAAATAAGCGGGGGCTGTTGAAGGTGATTCACTTATATAGCTCGGGTAGACTGTGCTGCCAGTACCAGTGAGGAAATATGGAAGACTGTCTGAGGGAGCAGACGAAGATGTGTGTGGGGCATGTTGAACTTGAGCAGTCTGTGATGCTAGCAACCGGGTGGAAATGTGGGTCTGAGTTTCAGAAGTCTGCCGAGGGCGGAAGAAGGTGGTTGGTGAAGGTGGGGAATGAACGCTTACAGCAGGCAGGGAGTGGACAGAGGAGACTGGGATAGGTGTGCGCGTGAACAGGCTGTCAGGAGTCAGGAAGGAGAACACTTCCAGGGAGGGAGCCCCGTCTTCATTTGCTTCAAGGTGGTCACCCAGGAAGAGCTTCACAAGGAGGTTGGGGATCAAGACATCCTGGTCACCAGGGCGCTTTCACGTTGAAGATGTGAACAGCTTCAGTGGAGCAGTATGGAGGTGGAGGACTTGATGAAACTGGGGGCTGCAAACTCACAGGTTCAGAGAGGGAAGAATAGATGTGGTGCCGCCCAGCAGAGGACAGCGTGGACTAGAAATAGTTTTTCCTAGAGTTGAAGAGACCGGGGCAAGTTTTTGTGATGTGTAAGAACCAGTAGAGAGTGCAGCTGAAATGAGGTCCTCAGAAGAGGAGTTGAAGAGGTGGAGAGGAGTGAAAGGAGGAAAGAAAGGCAGTGATGGACGCAAAGGAGTTCCTCCTAAAAGGCTCAGTTTTCTTTCTCTGCAAGTCTGTTTCCTGAGGGGGTAGGATGGCCAGTGTGAGCTTTGTCAGAAATAGATGCTTGGGTATGGTTCGTGAGAAGCTCAAAGCAGCTGATCAGTGGAAAGAGAAAGAGCCTTGAGATGAGCCCAGGAGTGTGGAGGGGTCTCTCTGTGCCAGAGTCCTGTGCTTGCAGCCCTCTCCATCTTCATTGTAATGATGGTGGCTGGCATTTGCTTTTCTCAGTTTTAAGTGCTTTTCAGGGGTGTGTGTGTGTGTGTGTGTGTGTGTGTGTGTGTGTGTGTGTGTGTTTAGACAGGGTGTCATTGTAGCATGGAATTCATGCCATATGATCCATGCCAGCTTTGAACTGCCAGGGCCTCCTGTGATTTTCACAATAATCCTGTTACAGCATATTGCTCTTTTACAGAAAGGGAAATTGAGGCATGCAGGGTTTTGCTAGGCCTAGTGTTCATGTTTGATGAGTATCTCTTAGATGGGAGTCTTCCCAAGACATCAAAGAAAGGAAAGATTTCACAGGCAGGGAGGTGGGGTCCATGGCTGCCTTGGGGAATTCTGAAATTCTAGAGTGACTTCCCAGCTTCCTGACTAGAAAGACAAGTGACTGATGGCTGCTTGGCAGGGTGAGACAGTCACCTGAGACAGTGAATAAGAGAAGAGACCTTGTTGTCATCCCCATCCTCCAGAACACAAGAACGCTTTCCATCACTCCGTTTGGGGACTGTGCAGACCTGTACCCTATGCTACAGTGTGGCTCTTAGCTCACCTTTGAGTTCTCCCATTTGGTGTGGTGGTTGAGATCTGCAGATCTCCCCGGTGAGTGGCAGGAGAATAGTAGATGGCATGGATCGAGAAGAAACAAACTCACCTTTTTTTTTTTTTTTTTTTTCTGCAGCAACTGGAACATCTCTGTGTCCTTCCTTTTGAGGTTGCTATGGAAACGTCTTTGCATGGTGGTTTGAGGAGATTGATTTTCATCCAGTGATGATGTGGGTTTTAAAAGAGAAAGGGTGGTATGATGTGCTTCTGAGGAATGGCTGGCGAGCTGCCTTCTGAGGAATGGCTGGTGAGCCGCCTGAGCAGCAGAGGCTCAGCCGAGGAGGCAGAGCCTTTGTTGGCTGCCTTGGCTATTGCTGAAGTTGTGAAATGGTGCATCTACCTCGGCAGAGCGCAGTCTCAGTGTTCCCTGCCTTCAGGGTCCTAGTGCCAGGATCTTGCTGGTTGGTTCATGGGAAAGAGCTACCCTGGAAGCTGCTTGGAACTAGACAGGTGGGGCTCTTGCTGTCAGTGAGAGGGTTGCTGCTCTTGATGTTCCTTTATCAAAATAACTGCATCTTTCCTTTCTGGTTCTTCGAGGTGAACCTGGAAATCCCTGGTGTGGTTGGGGTTGTGTGGGAGAGGGGAGAGCTCCAGTCAGATCGGGAGTAGGATGCAGACATTTCTGGAGCTAATGAGCTGGAAGGATGAAGAAAGTCTGTTTAGGATGCACTCCCATCTCTGTAAGATCGGCAAGGCAGGTATTGGAGTAGGACCCAGGACCAAAAGCTCCAGGCATGTCTTGCTGGGTTTAGTTCAGCCTCCAGTCAGCATCCCTCTGAGCAAGCAGACCTTTCCCCTTTATGCCTCCTGGAGGGATATGTGGACACCTGCTCTTCTTTGCTGGTGCGTTCAGGAACAGTTTGGCTCTATTGTCAGACTGCCCAAGTTTCAAACCAGCCCCTCCTGGGGTAGGGTCAGGGAAAGCAGAATGTGGGTTTAGTCCAGGGTCAAAGTTTAGGTATATGAGACTAGAAGAAAATTAGAGTATTAAGGGATACTGAGGTACAGCCAAGGTAGAAAGGACAGAAGGAGCAAAGCAGCTTTCATCCTCACCTGCCCTTCCCCCAAGTCTGCTTGTTTCCCTTTTCTGAAGATTCTCCAAGACTGACTTAGTTACCAGATACTAAAGACTCCTCCCACTTTCCTGGATAGCTTAGCAGGAAGATGGATTAGAAACCCAGAGACTGTCTCTCTCTGTTAAGGGAAAGTGAAGAGTCCTGCGGGACACTGTCAGGGACACAGAAATGCTGTGGCAATAGCACCTGTATATAGCTAGGCTTGTGTCAGAGACTCAGTGTCACTCATGGATGGAGGTAATACAGTCTTATTTGACTAATCAGAGTGTGTGCGTGTGTGGCAACCAGAGGCTGACATCAGAATGCCCCTCACCTTCAGCTAGGCTGGCTGCCCAGCAGGCTCCAGATCTGCCTGCCTTCAGCCCCCACCTTCACCTGTAACTGTATTACAGATGTGTCATGTTGCTGCCATGCCCAGCTTTTATGTAGGTTCTGGGGATCTGGGCTCAGGTGCTTATGCTTACACACCAAGCACTAACTACTGAGCCATCTCCCCAGCCCCTCTTTCTGTTTTTTTGTTGGCGATATTATAAACTTTTCTTGACAGTATTGGGCATGGGACCTGGGGTTGTCACATGCTAGACAAGTGTTTTAGTGAACCTGCATCCTCAGCTCTGCTTAAGATACTTTATTTCAGAATAACTGGTACATTTACAAATAGGTTTAAGGAGTAACATTGAAAAACTGGCCTGGTGGCTCAGGTATAATTGTAGCTACTTGAGAGATTGAGGCAGGAAGATTATGAGCTTAAGGCCTGCCTGGACAACTTTCTGAGGTTCTCAAAATGAGAAGTATGAGTCCCGGAAGATGGTTCTGGTAAAATACTTGTTGCTCAGGAATGACAGCCTAGGGCTCAGGTGTTAAGAGCACTGGCTGCTCTTTTAAAGGTTGTGAGTTTAATTCCCAGCAACCACATGGTGGCTCACAACCATCTATAATGAGATCTGGGTCTCTCCTCTGTCCTGCAGGTATACATGCAGCCAGAACACTGTATACATGATAAATAAATAAATCTTTAATAAAAAAAAAAAAAAAAAAACAAGAAAAAGATTAACAGCCTAGGTTTGAGCCCCAGTACCATATAAAAAAGCCAGGGTCCTGAGTGTACACCTGTAATTCTAGTACTGGAGAGGGGGAGACAGGAGAACTCCTGGGGCTTGCTGGCTAGTTAGTCCAGCTAGACCCTGTCTCAAAATGAAAGGCGAGAGCAACTGAGAAAGAAACCTGACAGTGACCTTTGCCTCCGTATTCCTGTAAACATGCAGACAAATAAAGAGAATGCTTTAAGAAGGGGGCTAAGTGTGTATAGTGCTTGCCTAACACACACAGGAGGCTGGCAGTTCAGTGTGCAGTAAAACACACACGCTTGCACACACCTGCATGCACATTCTGTAAAGGTTTTGATCCCCATTCTCTTTTTTCGATTTTTTAAAAATGCTTTTGTGTGTGTACAGTGTGTGTGTGTGTGTGGGGGGGTGTTAGTATGTATCAGAGCAGGCACATACCTGCCACAGTGCACTCGTGGAGATCTGAGGAAACTTTTGTGTTGCTCCTTGCTTTACCTTTGTTTGAGACCATATCTCTTGAGGATTTCTGCTTCCCAAATCTCCGCGGGAATGGGGCTGCAGATGCGCGTCCTCACGCAGATGTGGCAGACACCTTACCCACTGAACAGTCTCCCTAGCCTCGACCCCTATTATTCACACTTCATTCGCTAAGTTTAATTTTTATGTTATTTCATAAATATTTATTATTTATTCACATGCGTCTGTGTTTGCATGTACATATGTATGAGGGGGGACCAGTGGAGGCCAGAAGAGAGTCAGAAGAGAGGAACTGGAGTTCCAGGTGGTTTGTGTGCCTTCCAGGGTAGGTGCTGGGAGCCAACTCCGGGCCTCTGTAACAGCAGCAAACACCTTCGCCACCGAAACCCTCATTTGCTAACTTTTGCAATTTCTTCATTTGTTGCAGCTTTGGAGTTTGTGCTGGGAGCAGGTCATCACTGCTGTGTGGATGCAGTGCCCACACAGGCAGCTGTAACTGACTGGGCACAGTTGGTGTCAGAGCCTTTCCTTAGATGGTAACCTTTGAGGGGCCGGGGATTGATGTCCAGACAGTCCCTCTCTGTACTCCAAGTTCTAGTATGGCTTGCTCCCAGCTCCTGGCTGGCTTTCCTTATTCTTTGTAACCTCCGTGTGAGATGGAGAATGCCTTTTTGTGTGTGTGGATTGGGTTATCGTGGCTCAGTAAGTTAGACATCTTGCTCAGAGTCACGAAGGTGAGGAAACATGAGAGCTGAGCTGTGTCCAGAGCTGTGTGGAGCCCATGCCGGCCTGCTGTCTTTCCTAGCATCACATCTGTCGCAGGCCTCCGCAGACTCCTTCCCACCACGCTCACCACTGCACATGCTCTTTACTGGAATCCTGCCGTGCGGGTGCTCCTGTGTCCGCTCCACTCTGCCCGTTTGATCTTCCTAAAGCAGTTTCCCTGTGCCACGGTGCAGGAATGAGACTGACTGCCGTTGTCACTGGATCCAGTTCATCTGCTGTCCTCACTTCCTAGCGCATATCAGTGTGTTTATGAAGTACCTGACTCCCTGCACTGAGGGCGTCTGCATCATCAAGGGAAGTTGTGGGTTTGCCTGCAGGAGGCCTTAGAGTTTCACAGAAGAACCCAGGCAGATACCTTCCATCTCTGTCTACCCTGTGTTCGTAACTTATAGGGCTCCCGTGTAGCCCCAAACCAAACAGAAAGCTGCAAACTCAGGGCACAGTTAGATGCCTGCCCCAGCCCACAGTCAGGCTGCTCTGTGCCCCCATTTCATTTTTCTCCTGTGTAATGTTTATTGTCTGTACAGTTGGAGGTTTATATGTATCTAGTATCTTCCAGTACTTTGGAATTCCAAAGTCTCAGAACTTGTAAATGTGCTTTTTAGTTTTTGAGTCTTGCTGTACTGAGTAGAGGTATCGGGTGTTCCCATTTGGTAGCATACACAGCTCCCAAGACGGGGTACATCCATGTACTGCCAGAGCAGAGTGAGGCTGTTCTTACGTCTTTGTTCTCACTGTGTTGCCCTGGCTGGCCTAGAACTCACAGTCCGTCTCCTGCTCGCCGAGTGCTGGAATTGCAGGCTATGCTTGAGCTGGACCTGCTCGTGACCCCCTGCCGAGCCACCTCTCTAGTCATTTTTATTTTTAAAAAGGATTTTTAAAATTTAAATTGTGTGTGTGTGTGCGCACATGAGTGCCACTTCCTGCCGAGGCCAGAGGCATCTCATGCCCTTGAGCTGGTGTTGTATGTGGTTGTGAGTAGCACAGCATGGGTGCTGGTACCTAAACTCAGGTCCTCAGCAAGAAGAGCACATGATCACCGAACTGTCTCTCCAACTCCTGTCCTAAATATTTTACTGTTTTAAAAATATTTTTAGTTAATTTTATATTTTATTTTAGGGTGTCTGAGTGTCTTGCCAGCATATATGTCTGTGCACCATGTGTGTGCCATGCCCTACGAGGTCAGAAAAGGGCCTTGGATCCCCTAGGACTGGAAGTAAAAACAGTTGTGAGCCTCCACATGGGTGCTCTGCGAGAATGGCCAGTGCTGTCAATTGCTGAGCCATCTCTCCAGCCCTAGTTTCTGCTGTCCCCACTGAGCAATCTGCTGAGCCCCAAAGTGATGCTTTTGAAATGTATTCCATAGACTGCAAATGCTCTGAATGGGCTTAGTGTGATTGGGCAGAATGGCCCAGTGCTGAGTAAGGGAGGGAGGGCAGCCTGAGTGCAGGGAAGCAGAGTGGTGGTTTCTGATGGCCCTGGGCGGAAGTGAGGACACAGAATGCTCTAAGTGAAAGCTAACCCAGCATACAGAGTGATGAGTTTCAGGGTGGCATTCCCACAAATATTCAGGATTCATCGCCTTCTTGAAGAGCTGTTCTGTGGCATCATCCGCCGTCAGGCTCCTGTGCAGATGGGCAGAAATTGTCAGTGAATGAAGACAGTATGTCTGGACATCTAGGTCTGCATGACACCAGAGGGTCCAGTGGTTAGACCCCAGGCTAACTCTGCTGATCTGTTGGTCCCAGTCATCGACATCTGAGTAAATAAATGAGGTGGTGTGTGAAGCCCTCCTGCTAGAACAAGTGCTTTCACTGAGTTAGCAGCATTTGTTTTTAAATTATGAAGGTAAACCTGGCGTGGCGGCGCACGCCTTTGATCCCAGCACTCCAGGGGCAAGAGGCAGGAGGATGGCGTAGTTCTAGGCCAGCCTGGTGTACAAAAGAGTCAGGGCAGCCAGGGCTACACAGAGAAACCTTGTCTCCCCAAACCAAAAATAAACACATTTATGAAGGTAATGTAACATTGTTAAGGAATTTTGTGAAGTATGGAACTATAAAAAGTAAATTAGCTTGTCAGGTCTGATGTTAGAAGACCAGGCCAAGGATGCCGGGGGGGGGGGCAGTGAGACCTTAGCTCGTGACAGCTGCCTTTAGTAATCTGTTTGAATGTGGTGTTGGGATGAGAGCCGTGCCTGCTGCACAAGCAGAAGAGACTGGTGACTGCCGTTGCAGGGTGGGCAGCACCCTGGCCTTCTCTGTGAGCATGGCTCCGCTGCTGCCCTCCTTTGCTGTTTTTCTGGCCCAGTGTAAGTCTGAGATTCAAACCCTAATCACGTGGATTTGGACCTGAGTCCAGATATTTTTGAGGAGGGCGACACAGAAAAGGAACAGAAAGGTGGTGGGGTCCTGTGAACGCGGTAGGCAGCTGGTCATTTTGAAGTGGCAGTTGATGCTTGGGGACCTGCTGAAGCCTCTGGGGGTTCTGGGGCTGGGGTAGTGACAGTGGACGGTACAGGTGAGGAAGAGGTGTCGGCACTCTAGAGCAGTGTGTCCCAGTGCTGAGGATCTGTGGGTGGGCCCGCATTTGGGTTCCAGCCCGTCTTGTCTGGACCAGGAGAAGAAGGGGAGCACTAGGACCCAGAGGCGAGCATGCTTCCTGACAGTCTAGAGCAGCACTAGCGCAGAGTGAGACTCATCAGCTGGCAACCCGGGCTCAGTGTCTCTGCGTTCAGGAATCCTTGGGCAGTAGAAGGGACTTAGTGGGCAGCCCCATCACTGCCCCTGTCCCTACCTAGGGAGGCCCATGGCCGGAGGGAGGTCCGTGCCTGCCGGCTTCTGAGCCGGCCCATGCAGGCCCATCACCCTGACCCCTCCTGCCTAGGTTTCTGCCTTTTCTCTCGGTCTTCGGCTAGCTGGGGGAGGGGGTAGAGTCCGGGTGAGCAGCATGGCCCAAAGCAAGAGGCACATGTACAGTCGGGTAAGTGGCCCTGATCAATATGGGATGGCCCTGGGAGGGCTGTTCGAACAGGCCTGGGTGCCTGTGGACATCACTTGTGTGGGGGCTGGGGAGAGGCTGGCTCTCAGCTGAGGCACTCACACACTGGGCTTCTGAGGAGCCTTCAGAGCGCTGATACTGGCAGGCAGGACCCGATCTGGGACCCACCAGGTTTGACCTCTCACTCCTGCTGGCCCTGAGGCTAGGGTTTCTGAGGGGTCGGGTTTGTCTCCAGCCTGGCCTGTGGGTCAGAAGGCCCGGCAGTGAGGCCCTCAGATGCTCTGCTGTCTGCCCTTCCTCTGTGTGAGGGTTAGCTTTGCATCCACTGGCAGAGGCGCCTGAGAGGCGTGGTGGGAGGTGTGGGAGGGTCTCTCCTGAGTGTGTGTCCAGCCTTGACGCGGCTGGTAGTCCCTTCATTGTCAGGGCCATGGGATTCACACTGCCCCAGGTGTGATCTCAGCTCCCACATCTCTAGAGTTAAGTGCTCACCTTCCCGGCCCAGCTTCTTGAGGAAGGGAATTAGGCAGGCTGGGGGGTGTTGTGGCTTCCCTTGCTCTGGCAGGACACCTTTCTGAAGCCAGCTGTGATGGGGGGTGGTCAGGAAGGACCCCTGGAGCCTTTGGGCCCCCGGGGTTACATTTTTTTTATCACCTATTTATTTGCTGCAAGCTCTTTGGTTGCATGGAACAGCTATTGCTAAAAATGGCCTAGGTGTGATTTTCTTCCAAATCACAATCTGATTTGGGACCTAATTTCATGTGTTCTGTCATCACGGATATGGAAGGCTCTGGAACTTCCCAAGGACAGTGTTTTCACTGATGCCTGTGCCTGCCCAGATGAGCTCCTGCGCAGGGTTGAGGACAGCGAGGGGCCGACTTGAGGGACTTTGCTTATTTGGTCTATGTTTTTTTCTTTTTGTGACAGCATGGCCTGGGGGGAGGCTCCAGAACTGAGGCAGAGTAGACAGAGCAGGACACGGGCCAGGAAGAGGGAGCTGGGTGGTCAAAGGGTGGTAGTCAGCCATCAGCATTGTCACAGTGAGTAGGTGGGTGGGTGACAGGGATCATAGCAGGAAAGATGTGGCTTGAGGGCCTGGAAGGAGATGCAGTTCTGTGCCTCCAAGGAGTCTAGTGGGCTGTTGTGGTGTTTCCCTGTGATCACAGCGCTCAGGACTGCAAGCTCCATGCTAGCCTAGGTAATACTGAACATAGGTCTTAAGAGCAATAACAAACATTTTAAAAAGCTCGTGCATGCGCACGTACACACACACACACACACACACACACACACACGAAGGAGGAGGAAGAGGTAGATAGCGATGGAGAAGATGGAAAAAAGCATTGAATCCCAAGGAAGACAGCGGACAGTGGAGGGGCCACTGAGCCGCTGACTTTCTCAGCTCAGCCCGAGGCGGGGTTGTGGCGAGCCGGGTCTGAACTGAGTTGTTTGCCTGTTCTTACTTTCTCTCCTTTTGGCCAGTGCACCGAGAAGCAGCCATATGGTGATGCTCAAAGATTTGTCAGTGAATCCTGATTTGTTATACACTTTAAATATAAGTTCTTGAAAATTCCAGTAGATTCTAGAGGATTTTGGAATTCTTTTTTAAGATGTGGCACATGCCTTTAATCCCAGCTCTCGGGAGGCAGAGGCGGGTGGATCTCCAAGTTCAGAGGCCAGCCTGGACTACAGAGTGAGTTACAGGATGGCCAGAGCTACATAGAAAAACCCTGTCTCTTAAAACTAAACCAATAATAATTATAATAATAATAATAATAATAATAATAGTTGTTATTGTTCTTTTGTGACTTTTTTTTTTTTTTTTCATTTTTTGTGACATTTTCTCACGGTAAGCCAGGCCAACCTGGAACTCACTGTGTAGCCCAGGCTGGCCTCAAGCTCACAGTAGTCCTGTCTGAGCCTCCCAAATGCTGGAATTCCATGTGAAAGCTATCAAAACAAGGCTTTTAAAGACTTCTTTAAATGTGGTCTAATTAGGCAGGCCTTTATTATATGGAACCACTTATTATATGTAGCCCAGGTTGGCCTCAGACTCATGGCTAGCCTCCTGCTTCAGCCTCCTGGCTGTCGAGACCTTAGGTGTAAGCCACTGTACCTGGCTTTGGGGAGGTTTTAGATATGTCACCGATGTTCCTCAGAGGGAAATTTGTGGGCTCACTTCGTTCTCGGAATGAAGTTGAAGGACATGGCTTCTGGTAGCTCCTCCGACCGGGACCTGTCTGCAGCTCGCACACGTCTTTCTTTCAGACGCCGAGTGGCAGCAGGATGAGTGCGGAGGCAAGTGCCCGGCCCCTGCGGGTGGGCTCCCGCGTAGAGGTGATTGGAAAGGGCCACCGGGGCACTGTGGCCTATGTTGGAGCCACACTCTTTGCCACTGGCAAATGGGTGGGCGTGATCCTGGATGAAGCGAAAGGCAAGAACGACGGCACTGTGCAGGGAAGGAAGTATTTCACGTGTGACGAAGGCCACGGCATCTTTGTACGGCAATCCCAGGTAACACGTGCATAGGTGTTTGCAAGCTTGTGTATGTGTGTGTGTGTGTGTGTACATGCGCAAACATTTGCTGTTTGAGCCGCTTGTGTGTAGGGTCTCTTTTTTCCTAAGTGGGACAGGAGAATGTGGTTAGCAGCTCTAGCCAAAGGGAAACACCCTGTACCCTAGCTTGCTGGGGAGCTCAGGAGGGACTCACATTACAGGCATTCTTGATCTGACGGCACTGAGTCTGTTCTTTGGCTTCAGATCCAAGTCTTTGAAGATGGAGCAGATACTACTTCCCCGGAGACTCCTGACTCTTCTGCTTCAAAAGTCCTCAGGAGAGGTACTAGCTACACACCCAAGCTGCATCTTCACAGCCAAGTTTTCCGCCCTTCTCCTCATAACAGGGTGTCTGCTCGGTATTTCCTCGCCTGTCCTCCCCGTCCACTCGAGGGTCTCTCCCCTGACCCTCTGTACACATGTTCTTTGTTGCTGTTTGTTTTCTACAGAGGGAGCTGAGGCAGCTGCAAAGACCAGCAAACTGGTGAGTGGTTTGGGGGGTGGGAGGGAGGAAGGCCCTGGGCTAGGCAGGGGGAGTAGGCAGGGATCTGAACTGAATTAGACTTATAGTCACCCAACTTCCTGAAGGAGGATACTTTTTGGGTATGAGTTGCTACATTAGGGCTAGAATAAAAGTGATAGGAAAATGGTTAGGGTCTAGAAGTTTAGGGTCAAATAGGATTGAGCTGAGGGCAGAGGGGCTTGGAAGGACCGGCCTAACCCTGGTAGTGTAGCCAGCTTCTTACCTCCTGGTATCCAGAGATGCCGAGACCTGGGAGTGTTAAGGAAGGGTGAGGTGGAGAGTGGAGGGAGAGGGAGCGCCTTTGTTCACAGTTGTTGTAAGATGCATGTGGAGAGCCCTTCCCAGCTCCCTTTGTCTCTCTACAGAGGGTTGGGAAGTAGGCCTCCAACTTTTCTGGGCCAGGGGCTGAACATCCTCGAAGCTCTTCCTTGAGGGGCCCTTCTTTGCTCGGGGCTTGACACTTCCCCTAACTTCCTCACCCCGTGCTTGTGTTCACCTCAGTTGGTATTAACTTACGCAGAGGATGTCCATCTGACCAGGCAGTGGCTCTCTAACTCTGCCCTTTGCTACTCCTCACGCAGCGGGGACTGAAGCCTAAGAAGGTGGTGTGTTTACTGTTTGTGTCTGGGTGGGCGGGGAGCCCCTCCTGCTCTCCTGCATGCCCCTTCACCCCACTGCTGCACGCCTGTGTGTGTAACCACGGGGCTGGGCTGGCCAGAGGAAATGGCAGTTTGTCTTCTAAAGTGGGTTCGAGGAAAACACGCACATCAGGTTCATGGACCAGGCCAACTCGGCACTCGTCAGAGACTTTCCCTGCTCTAGACCCCAGTTAGAGACTCCAGGCGCTTGAAGACAAATCACACAGATGGCTTACAGTCCATTCTCACAGAGCCAGGCTTGGGGGTGGTGGGAAGAAGGTTGCTGGGAAAAGTACGACAGAATGGTTGTGTAAGGAGGAGGCCATCAGAACACTGAAGAGCAGCTGGGAAGTCAGAGCTTTGTCTGCCCACCTCCGAGTCAGTGCTGCCACCAATGCCCACCCCACTGCCTGGTCGCTTTTGCTGCCTCCCTCGTGCAGTATGTGCCCGAGGCTGACACACTCTCCTTGTCCAGGATCTTGCCTGTGCCACCTCCTCCCTTCCATAGACTTCTCTTGAGGTCTTTTTGGGAGGGTCTCGCTTTGTAGCCCAGGCTAATTTGGAATTTACTATGTAGACCAGGCTAGCCTAGAACCGGTGGCAGTCTTTCGCCTTCTTAGTGCTGGGATTACAGGTAGGCACCAACACGTCCACCTCCTCTCCACAGACTTTCAACCACTTCCTCACAACAGTCCTTGCCTTGGGCCTCTCTACCCAGGTTCTTTCTGCCCTGCATGTGCCTGTCTGAGCCGTGTATGCAGCACCCTGAGCTCCCTGTCGCCAGCCTGTCTCAGTCTTCCTGGTGTTGCATGGAAAAATTCCGGACTGGGACAGTGGGAAGGGGGAAGGAAACAGCTTTGAGTTGAAAAGACTTGGAAGTCTTCCCGCATGTTAGTACTTGTTTTTGATCCTGGGTCCTAGCTCTGGGTAGGAATGGGCTTCCAAGGCAGGTAAAGCTGTGCAGGGTACAGGGCACATTCGAGACTTGCTTCCCCCCTTGGTTATTGTGGTTGACGCCCCAGCCTCACCTCAGATTCCTTAATAGAGAAGAGCATGGAACTACAGTGTGAGACTGGAAGAGGCCTGGCTGCAGACTGACATGCCCTCCTGGGGGCCCGAGCAATGCTCATGTCCTGGTGACCGCAGCTGCTTATGCTAAAAATGTCCCCTGATGGTTCCGTCCAAGCAGATCCTCTGCCCAGGTTTCCTGCGGTCCCACACAGAGCAGCTGGGTCCAGAGCAAAAACCCGTGTATGTGTACCTACTTATGTGTATGGCTCTTCGCTTGCATGTGTGTTAGTGTATATGTCTGAGCTGTGCCTTTGGAGGCCAGAGGAGTGTGATGGATGACTCTGGGGCTGGAGTTACAAGATGGTTGTGAGTCACAAAGTAGGTGCTTAGAATTGAAGCCAAGTCCTCCATCACAACAGCCAAGGATCTTAACCTCTGAGCCATTAGCTCCCCAAACCCAGTGTTTTTAGAGGGAGTCAAGAGGGAACCTGGGCGCTTCTACAAAATTCCTGCCCTCTCTAGACAGCCCTTTGGACAGGCTTTCATCTCTACCTCTACGGCTTGGAGAGGAGAGGGAACGCTGTCGTTAGAGCTGCTGCTGGGGCCAGTGGCCTGTCCCAGGCTTCCCTAATCACTGTGTGCCCTTGAGAGCTGGGTGCCGGAGGGTTGTGCTGACATTCCGGGTGTGATGGGGTTGTCAGGGACCAGAGTGTAATTATGAGACAGTCTGATGGTCAGGCCTTCTGTCTCTGTCCCCAAATTCCCTGACTCCAAAAGGTGCCATTTCTGCAATGGCCCCTGGCCCGGCTTTTTGGAGCAAGCTTTTGAAGGTGGAGAAGAGGAGGGCGGAGCCAGAACTTGGTGTTTGGATGGGGAGGAAGGGCGGCCCTGCGGAGGACTTAGTCCCATCAGGAGGAGGAGCCACCCGGTTCTGGGTGGTTGCTAGGTGACCTAGGACTGGTAGCTCCACCCCCATGGAGCCGAGGAGGGTGGGTGCATGACGTCAGGTGGAGCTGCTGCTGCTGCTGCTGCTGCTGCTGCTGCTGCTGCTGCTGCTGCTGCTGCTGCGGCCACTGAGTCTGCCATCAGCTTAAGCTGACGACCTGGGCCAGGCAAGGCTCCGGAGCCTGCTGGAGCTTGCAATCGCCCGCTGCCCTGTTGTGTACCTGCCAGGGCCTCTGTGTCGCCGCCGCCGCAGCAGCCCTTTTCAGGCCTGGAAGCTGAGGCTGCATTGTTGGGATTTGATGCACTAATCTGTCTCCGCCGCCTTTTCCTCCCTCCCTTCGTCTGTCTTTCCTCCCTGTGTTTGTCTGCCCTCCTCTTTCCCTCCCTCTTATTTCCTCTCCTTGCTTTCTGTGGTTTTCTGCAATGATGAGACAGGCACCGACAGCCCGAAAGGTACTCTTGCTTGCTCTGGTCCTGCTGTTGGGTTGCCAGGGCGATGGAAGCAGGCTGCTGGGGTGGGGGTGGGGGCTGATTGACTTCATGAGTCTACCTGGCTGGGGGAGGAGGGTAAGGCTGAAGAGGAGGACAGGGAGAGGTGTGTGTCACCACTGTGCCCCACCCCTGGACACACATATAGAGATGTTCTTTGATCTGCCTGCTTTGGGCTCTGGTTGAGTCTGTTCCAGTCCTTTTACCTAATGGCCTCCCAGGCTTGGGCTTTAGGCAGTGTCTACTGCGGACAGGCTTGGGAGGGTTTCTGGGGCCAGCATGAGGCAGCAGCACGGTCTATCAGTGCATGAAGCAGGCCTACTTCGCAGCCTTTGCCGGGATGACTTATGCTGGTTCTTCCAGCATCCCGCCTCCCCAGAGTTTGTGCTAAGCAGTTTACCAGGGTAGGACGCGGACCCTAGAGTAGTTTTTGACCTACAGCTGTGGTGAATTAGTCCTGAGTGGAGGATGCAGATTGGTTTTCTTTGGATTCAGAGTCTGCTGAAAGCAGAGCTCAAGCTGAATCTTGTCTTTGCTAGAGCCCTGAGGCACCGGCTGCAAGCCTCTGGGAGTTGGAGCTAATTGCCCCTTTGCCACTTTGGAGTAACCCAAAGACGACCTGGGTTGCTTTCAGGATGGTGGTTCCTAAGGGCAGCTGCCCACCCCCACTTCCTCCCTCCAGCCGAGAGGGTACTTTGCTGAGCTGTGGGCTTTCACTAATGCAGTATTCATAGTCCTGACACCTGAGCCTTCTGCCTTAGGGATGGAGCTTGCTGCAAGGCCTGGACCGGAGGGACCGGAGGGAGCGGAGGGAGCGGAGGGAGGCGGAGGGAGGGGGTCAGCCCTGTTTTGTCTTAGTGATCTGAGCTCCCGTTTCTGAGTGTACGTACTCTTTTCACCCTAGAGAGGACCTAGGGTGTCCTCTCTAGAGTCTAGCACTTGAGGGAAGAATCTGACTTGAGAAAGTCCTTGGGAGTGGTGTCTGGGTGGGGCCTCTGGGCTGGAGTGGGTGAGGGTGTTCACTGAAGGATGGTCTCTGGAGGCCTTGCCAGATGCTGCCTTGGTCCCCTGTGGCTCAGCCTAGGGACAGGACTTGTGGGATTCTGGGTGTTTGAAGGGGTTGGGTAAAAATGAGAGTAGGAACAGGGCAACGGAAAATGTGAGTTCCTGGAGTAGGTATGGTGATTCCCTGAGGGAGGCGACGGGACAGGGTTGGTGGGGCTAGCCCTGAGCATTGCTGCTTCTGCTCTCATTGCTCCCTCTGTCCTTCTGCCATGACCCTTTCTTTCCTGACTCCTTCTCTTCTGGCTCCTGTTGCCTGTCCAGACCACAACTCGGCGGCCCAAGGTGAGAACAAGCAGCTCTCTGTAAGCCACTGCTGAGTGCACATACGTTTCAGGCGTGTGCATGTGTGTGGGCATGCATGCTAGCAAGTCAATGTTGGTCACGGTGCGCCGGGGGAGAAGAGTTTGAGGCTGGTAAATGGACCCCTGGGAAAGTGATTTCTAATCCTTTTTTTTAAGACATTTTATTTTGTGTGTGAGTGTTGCCTGCATGTACGTATGTGTACCATATTGTGCCCTCAGAGGCCAAGAGAGGGCGTCAGAGCTTTTTGGAGCTACCATGTGGGTGCTGGGACTCAAACCTGGATCCTCTGGAAGAGCAGCCAGTACTCTTAACTCCTGAGCCATATCTCCAGCCATGGCAACTTCTAATCCTTAAGAGGCCACCCTAGCCAGTAGATGGAGTGTGCAAGAGCAAGTGAGAGGGGCTGTGGCCAATCCAGACAGGCTTTGGCCCAGCTTGGAAGGGTGAGATTAAAAGGAGTGAGTGCCCAGTGTCTAGATGAGGCCTGAGGTGGGAGTGTTCATGGGGTAGCAGGTGATTTCTGCATGTCTGCTCACCAGGAGAACTGGGGTTCAGCATTACCAGGGGCAGCACTGTCTACCCCAGGCTCTGTGGCTTCCTGGAAGCTGGCCAGCTTTCCACCCCAGTGCTAACAGGGACCTGGATACTGTTAATTAGAGCTTTGTCCTGGGGGGAGTACAGGGGTTGTCTGTACTTACCTCACTTTGAGGGCCCTCTGTACAGTTTCCAACTCAGCCCAATTACCTCCAGGATCCCTTGACATAGACCAAAGAAGTGAGGTTCAGCTTGACTCCCCAGACTAGGGAGGCTTCCCAGGGGAGCAAACCAACTCTACACTTTCAGCCCTGCCCTCTGTGAGAACGTGGCAGTTGAGAACAATCTCTGATCTGTTCTTTCCTTCTGGGAATGATATTGGGGCACTTTTCTCTGTGGGGGAGTTGGGCGGGCACGCAGTACAAGGATGGGAAAGGGGGTATTGCGATGCTGCTAGAATGATCACAATGGGTCACAGAGGGGAGTTTGGGGAGTAAGAGCCTGCTTTGAAGGTTAGGGCAGAGTGGGGAGGAATGTGGACACAGTACAAAGGGAGGAGCCTTCTAATCTTCTGTCTCCCACCCTCTCCTCCTTTCCTCCACTGTCCTTTGTCACTGCTGCTTTTGGACTCTTGTCATTGCCCCTCCCCTCCTGCCTTTGGTCTCATTGTGCTTTCATATACCCTCTCTGTCTTCTCTCTCTCCTCTGCCGCCTTCCCTTGCTCTGTCTCTTCACACTCCCATATTCTATTCTCTTTGCGGCCTGCCCTTGCTCTCTCAATAGCCCACTCGCCCAGCCAGCACTGGGGTGGCGGGGCCCAGTAGCTCCTTGGGCCCCTCTGGATCAGCCTCGGCCGGTGAACTGAGCAGCAGTGAGCCCAGCACTCCAGCTCAGACTCCGCTGGCAGCACCCATCATCCCCACACCGGCCCTCACCTCTCCTGGAGCAGCACCCCCGCTTCCTTCTCCCTCTAAGGTAAGGACAGTCAAGGAACCAAGGGGCCTGTAACCCTGGCTAGGTGCTGGAAACTTCCCCAGGGTTGGGGAAGACCTTGGACTCGAATCAGAAGGCTGAAGTGCCCTTTCCTTTCTGCCCTTCTGTGCCTGTCAGTATGCCACGTTTCCCTGTAGATATCCATATGCCACTTGCTCGTGATTCTCAGTCTAGGAAGATGTTTTTATACACTTTGCTCCAGCTCAGTTTTGTTAGGGTGGGGAGGACCTGTGCACAAATCATGGGACCTCTCTTGGCAGGAAGAGGAAGGACTGAGGGCCCAGGTGCGGGACCTGGAGGAGAAGCTGGAGACCCTGCGTCTAAAGCGCTCAGAAGACAAGGCGAAGCTGAAAGAGCTGGAGAAGCACAAGATCCAGCTGGAGCAGGTGCAGGAATGGAAGAGCAAGATGCAGGAGCAGCAGGCGGACCTGCAGCGGCGCCTCAAGGAGGCTCGGAAGGTGGGTCTCGGTCTGGAGCTGGTGCCGGCAAGGGGGAACTGGGAACTAGGCTGGGATGTAGGGTGCCCAGAGAAAAGGGCAGCACGGGGCTCACTCCACTCCTGCTCCACCTGTCTCCAACCTCCAGGAAGCCAAGGAGGCACTGGAGGCAAAGGAGCGCTACATGGAGGAGATGGCAGACACAGCTGACGCCATCGAGATGGCCACTCTGGACAAGGAGATGGCTGAAGAGCGGGCTGAGTCTCTGCAGCAGGAGGTGGAGGCACTGAAGGAACGTGTGGATGAGCTCACCACAGACTTGGAGATCCTCAAGGCTGAGATCGAAGAGAAAGGTAAGGGACTGGGAAACATGGGGCCTGGCTGGTGGAGCAGGCCCAGCATGGACTCACTGTTGCTCTCACAGGCTCTGATGGGGCTGCATCCAGCTACCAGCTCAAGCAGCTAGAGGAGCAGAATGCCCGCCTAAAGGATGCCCTGGTGAGGTAGGCCTTTGTCTGTCCCTCTCCTGCCTCAGGTGTCCGCTCTCATTACCTTGTGACTGCCACATGCTATCTGCCATCCCTCTTCTCTTTGACTCCTTCCCTTGCTCCTTCCACTTCTCCACAGGATGCGAGATCTCTCTTCCTCAGAGAAGCAGGAACATGTGAAGTTGCAGAAGCTCATGGAAAAGAAGAACCAGGAGCTGGAGGTTGTGAGGCAGCAGCGTGAGCGCCTTCAGGAGGAGCTGAGCCAGGCGGAGAGCACCATCGACGAGCTCAAAGAGCAGGTGTGGGAGCCCAGCCCTTCCCCAGGCCCCTGCACTGCCGCTTCTGCTGCCCCTCTCCTTCTGGGTTCTTACAGCAGCTTCTCCCTGGCCATTCCCCTTCACACAGGTGGACGCTGCCCTGGGTGCCGAGGAGATGGTGGAGATGCTGACTGACCGGAACCTGAATCTAGAAGAGAAAGTGCGGGAATTGCGGGAGACCGTGGGGGACTTGGTAAGAGGAGAGCAAGTCCCAGAATTCTGACCCTGATGGTTGTGGCGAGCGGACCATCCTGGCCCTGCCATCCTGACCCTGCCATCCTGACCCTGCCATCCTGACCCTGCCTGTGCACTCTCCCAACTTTGCGTTATCCAGGAAGCCATGAACGAGATGAACGATGAGCTGCAGGAGAATGCACGCGAGACGGAGCTGGAGCTCCGGGAGCAGCTGGACATGGCCGGGGCCCGGGTACGGGAGGCCCAGAAGCGTGTGGAAGCAGCTCAGGAGACGGTTGCGGACTATCAGCAAACCATCAAGAAGTACCGCCAGCTGACTGCCCACCTACAGGTGCCTGCCTCACCCCTCTTCTCTGCCCAGGGCACCCTAGGGCTCCCCAGACCCACGGGGCCTCACTGTCTGTTCTCAGGATGTCAACCGGGAGCTGACAAACCAGCAGGAGGCATCTGTGGAGAGACAGCAGCAGCCACCGCCAGAGACTTTTGATTTCAAAATCAAGTTTGCCGAGACCAAGGCTCATGCCAAGGTCAGGAAAGTGGACACCTTAAAGTCAGGGGTGGTGTTAGAGAGCCCGGGGCGGGGAGGGGGGGTCAAGGGTGGGGAGTGGCTGTGCGCTATCTTGGGGTGGGGCTCTGGATTTAGAGTGTTTTGTGTGGTAGTTGTAGAAGAATCCTGGGCTGGGTTTAGTCTAGAAATAAGGGGCCTGGTGGAACTGCAGCTTTCCGTCCAGACTGAGAGCCCTCCTCCCTGTCCACCTTCCAGGCAATTGAGATGGAGCTGAGACAGATGGAGGTAGCCCAGGCCAACCGGCACATGTCCCTGCTCACGGCCTTCATGCCTGACAGCTTCCTTCGGCCAGGTGGAGACCACGACTGTGTCCTGGTGCTCCTCCTCATGCCCCGTCTCATTTGCAAGGTATGGCCAGCCAGTCGCATGTGCAATAAAAGCTCTTAACTTTGCTGCAAGGCAGGCGTTGAGGATGTGAAGGGGAGGCTCCGTACGCCCACGGAGTACCCGAGGTTGTGGAGCGTGCTTGCTCAGCAGGGTCTCGGTGCACGCCGAGCCAGCTGCCACCTTCGGGATGGTGAGCTCTGCATTCCACCAGCTGCGGGCCAGACATGTCTGGAGAAAAACTGTGTACAGACAGTGAGAAACAACCCGGTAGAGCCCTTAGCTTACGGTAGGTCCCATCAGTGACTAGAGGCGCGCTAGTGTGTTCAGGAGTGTGCAGCTAGGCTGCATGCAGATCCTGTGCGCTTCACATGAGCTACTCAGACCTGTTAGTGTTCACGGGAGGGGTCTGAATCCAGTCCCTTCCAGGCCAGAAGCAGCCTCCTGTGAGGCAGTTGCTGATCTGCTTCAGGCGGAGGTTACTGGAGAAGGACATTTCGGCTAGACCAGTGGTGGCCGGGGTTGGGGATAAATGGCAGGGTAATCAGGCAGACTGGGAGAGCGACAGCGTCGTGGGGTCCTACCGCGCTTTGCTCCCTTGGCTGTTGGCTGGCTCCTGGCAGGACCCTGCTCCTCCGTGAGCCCCCTGAGCGTCTGCGGGCTGTCTGTGCTTCTCTTCCATTTGCAGTCACCCCTCCACAAAGCTGCTCAGCTGTGTCGTGGGCTCCTGGATCCGTGCTTTGTCCTCTCTCCCAGTTCTAGGACCCTGATCTTCTCCCTGCAGGCAGAGCTCATCCGCAAGCAGGCCCAAGAGAAGTTTGACCTAAGTGAGAACTGTTCAGAGCGGCCTGGACTGCGCGGAGCTGCTGGGGAGCAGCTGAGCTTTGCTGCGGGGCTGGTTTACTCACTGAGCCTGCTGCAGGCCACGCTGCACCGCTATGAGCAGTAAGAGACCCCTTTCCCCGTCCCTTCCGCCCAGGGCCATGGCTGCAGGCCTGGCTGGAACTGAGCCAGGGCCTGGAGACCTGGCCTCACAGAGCCATCCTCTGGTCTTTAGTGCCCTCTCTCAGTGCAGTGTGGATGTGTACAAGAAGGTGGGCAGCCTCTACCCTGAGGTGAGTGCCCACGAGCGCTCCTTAGATTTCCTCATTGAGCTGCTGCACAAGGACCAGCTGGATGAAACCGTCAACGTGGAGCCGCTCACCAAGGCCATCAAGTACTACCAGGTCTGAGGCCAGAATTGAGGCTGGGGGAAGTGGCAGGGCAGGAGGGATGGCTAATGGGAGCTCTTGCTAGGATACACAAGGTTTTATGTCCGTGGTTGGCTGCTTGAGTCTCAGTTTGTTCTGGTTTCGTTGTTGGAGGGGAAAGATCCAGTTCTTTTGCTTCGTTGGTTTGAGACTGGGTCTCGTGTAACCCAGGGCGGCCTTAAACTTGCTATGTAGCCAAAGATAACCATGAACTCCTGATCCCCCTGCCTCCTTCCCAAGTGCTGGGATAATAGGTCTATGCCATCATGCCTGGATTTTAAAAACTGTGTGTGTGTGCAGTGGATGTGCACGCGTGTGTATGTGTAGCACGTGCCACAGTGTACATGTAGAGGTCATAGGGCGCATGAGGAGGTTGACTCTTTGCTCCCACCATTTCGGTCTTGAGGAGCAAGTATCTTTACCGCTGAGCTAACTCACTGGCCGCTTTTGTAAGACAGTATTTCACTGTAGTTCAGGTTGGCCTTGAACTCCTGATGTCCTTGTCTTAGACTCCCCAACACTAGGATAATGGCCCTGCACCACAAATCTCTGTTCTTGTTTGCTCTGATGGGAAATTACTTTGTGGTGTCACTGCTGGAGGTTTGGGACAGTTTTGTGCTTTTGAAGAGCGCAGTGTCCGGGACTCGAGCTCTAGCTCGGGCAAGGGCAGTCTCCTAGCCCTGTCCCTCCGTGGCTAAAGGCGCCTCTGTGTTGTCCCTCCTCAGCACCTGTACAGCATCCACCTTGCTGAGCAGCCCGAGGACTCCACCATGCAGCTGGCTGACCACATCAAGGTGACATGCTAGACCAGGGGTTAAGCTTGCTGTGGGGATGAGGGCAGGAACGGAGATGGAGAGGTCGGCGAGGGTAGAGGACCCATGTGCATGCGGGACTTCTTAGGGATGATGATGGGGCAAAGGAGCTCATGTTAGGGGCTAAGACCACTTGCTCCTTTCTGCACAGTTCACCCAGAGTGCCCTGGACTGTATGAGCGTGGAGGTGGGGCGGCTGCGTGCCTTCTTGCAGGTGAGAGCACATCTGGAGCGGAGGGGTTTGTTCCTATCCCTCCCCTCCCCTTTCCCCCAGCGCTAATGCTAACTTCGCTGTTTCCTGTGTAGGGTGGGCAGGAGGCAACAGATATTGCCCTTCTTCTCCGAGACCTGGAAACATCGTGCAGTGACATCCGCCAGTTCTGCAAGAAGATCCGAAGGCGAATGCCGGGGACAGATGCTCCTGGGATCCCAGCAGCGTTGGCCTTTGGATCACAGGTTTAGGGCTGAGACCTTGAGGGAAGGAAGCTGAGCGGAGGCAGAGGGGCCCAGCACATAAGGATCTGGACCTGGTCAGGGGACTGAATTGGGAAGCTAGGAGCCATGGGAAGCTAGGAGCCACGGTGCTGGAGCAGGGAACCCAGGAACCATGGTGCTGGAGCAGGGAAGCTAGGAGCCACGGTGCTGGAGCAGGGAACCCAGGAACCATGGTGCTGGAGCAGGGAAGCTAGGAGCCACGGTGCTGGAGCCGGGAACCCAGGAACCATGGTGCTGGAGCAGGGAAGCTAGGAGCCACGGTGCTGGAGCCGGGAACCCAGGAACCATGGTGCTGGAGCCGGGAACCCAGGAACCATGGTGCTGGAGCAGACTGTGCTCTTGACTCTAGCCTTCACACAGGTGTCTGACACACTCCTCGACTGCAGGAAGCACTTGACATGGGTGGTAGCTGTTCTGCAGGAGGTGGCGGCCGCGGCCGCCCAGCTTATTGCCCCCCTGGCAGAGAATGAGGGGCTGCCTGTGGCTGCGCTGGAGGAACTGGCTTTCAAAGCGAGCGAGCAGGTTGGACTGGAACCCTGGGCTGTGGACCCGGCAGTGGCTATGGCCGGCCTTTCATGCCCACCCGTGGCTGTTGCAGATCTACGGGAGCCCATCCAGCAGCCCCTATGAGTGTCTGCGCCAGTCGTGCACCATCCTCATCAGCACGATGAACAAGCTGGCCACAGCCATGCAAGAGGGCGAGTATGATGCAGAGCGGCCCCCCAGCAAGGTAGGTGGAGGGTTCTGGGGACCCAGTGGCCGGCAGGGGTGCAACTTGAAGAGCTGCCCTGATTGTGGAGGGGCGGGAGGCTAGAGAGAGGAGCAGCCTGCCTGGAAGTCGGGACGACTTTCTTGTGACGGGGTGTCTCTGGAAGGAGGACACTAGTGGTCGTGCTCTGCCTCCACCATCTGACCCACTCTCACCCTCTCCCCTCATCCGCCATCTGACACATTCTGTCCTCCTGCTGCACTGTCTGACGTACTCCATCCTCCTTCCCCTGCCTCCACACTGTGACCCACTCTCTTTTAGCCTCCTCCGGTTGAACTTCGGGCTGCAGCCCTGCGTGCGGAGATCACAGATGCCGAAGGTCTGGGCTTGAAGCTTGAGGATCGAGAGACGGTGATCAAGGAGTTAAAGAAGTCACTCAAGATTAAGGTGCGGTGCACTGGAGAGGTGCATCAGTAGTTAAGAGCACTAGCTTATCTTCAGGGGACTCACCACCATCTGTAACTCTAGTCCTAGGGGATGCAATGCCTTCTTTGGCCTCTGAGGGCACCAGGTACATACAGGGTACATAGACTACACATAACAAATTAATTAATTAAAAAATTGAAGGTGAAGGCTGCTAAGTGTGGTAGGACTGGGCAGCACCAAGTGCTAAGAGAGGGGATCAAGGTGTGTGGGAGCAGAGGCAAGTGGGACCTACAACTGGGGGTCACTAGGGAGGGAGCCCCATGTCCCATAGCCTAATCGGGTCCTGCGGCTCTGGGAGGATGCTGGGAAGCTGAAGTATTACCTTGTCCAGGGGGAGGAGCTGAGTGAGGCCAACGTGCGGCTGAGCCTCCTGGAGAAGAAGCTAGACAGCGCCGCCAAGGATGCAGATGAGCGCATTGAGAAAGTCCAGACGCGGCTGGAGGAGACTCAGGCCCTGCTGCGGAAGAAGGAGAAGTCAGGCAGCACCCTGGGGCCCTGAGTCCTCTGCCCCTTCCTCCTGTTGCCAGCTTTCTGTGGCTGGTGGCTCCTTTTTCCTTGCAGTTGACCACCCCATTTTTCCTTCCCTAGTCTCCTCCACCGCCTCGCCCCAACTGTAGCTGAGGTTGCCTCTAAGGGCCAGCTGTCAGGACTGGGAAGTCATGTGGGGCTGTGCGGAAGGGACACACCTCAGCCCCGGTTCTCTTCCACAGAGACTTTGAGGAGACAATGGATGCACTCCAGGCTGACATTGATCAGCTGGAGGCAGAAAAGGCAGAGCTAAAGCAGCGCCTGAACAGCCAGTCGAAGCGCACGATTGAGGGGCTCCGGGGCCCCCCTCCCTCAGGCATTGCTACCCTGGTCTCTGGCATTGCTGGTGGTGAGTACCGTGGCAGCGTGCCATCGGTTTGACTTCCGGTGCCCATTGCCTTAGGTGTTCATCCGGGATGTACTTGTCCCAGTTTCCCTCTGCCTGTTTGCACCAGGCTTTCATTTTCCTGAAAGATGGGTTCAGAGACCTGCGTGTGCATGAAGTCAGAATAACTCTGAGTTAGGCTCTAGAAGCTGTCCCTTCTGGATCTGCCATATTCAGGAGAGGTCAGGCCACAGTGCTGGAGTGTCTGGCCTTGTGTGAAGCCAATGCCTAATGGTCTCTCAGCTTGCCTGCTCCATTTCATGCTTCCATGGATTTCCGTGGCTTCACTCTCTCTCTTCCATGGCAGATTTCTCCCGGTTTTGCTCACAGCTTCTGTTCTGACCTTTTCTTGGCCTCGTAATACAGTCAGGGAGCCTTATGTGGAGTTTTTCTGTCTTCCAGGCTCAGTTTTGCAGTCCCCTGGGTGAAGAAGAGGCTGCTGCCTCTGATTCTCATTGCCTTGCTTTGTTTCTGTTCCCCTTCAATTCTGTACGTAACATTTTCGCCCCTGGAGGACAGTCTCCTAGCCCCGTAATGAGACTGCCAAGGCCCCGGGCCTTCCTCATTGCTCACCTCATCTGAGGCCTTACCCTCATCAAAATCCTGTCGTAGATACCTCAATTCAAAGAGATGAAGGCCTCCAAGTACCTCTGCGACATTGTGCTCCTCCTGCCGAGACAGCTCCGCATTCTTTGAGAGGGAATCTGTAGATTCACCATTTTGAGTTGTTTCAGTACAGGCCCTTAAAACAAATTCTACGTCTAAATTAATGAAGCACACCATCAAAAAAGGAAAGCGTCTGCCTCAGAGCGAGGGGGAAGCCTGAGGAGCCGGGCAGTGTGCTCGAACCTTCTCCCTCAGCTTTGCAGCCTGGAGCACTCGGTGCACAGGGGCAGCCTTTCCTGGAGATGAGGCGGGAGGCGGGAGCAGCCCCACACCCAAGTGCTTCCCTCATTCAGTCTCTGCCATCCTCAGTGTGCTCTGACTCATGGCATTGCCACCTTTGCTCCCTTACACATGTCTGCCCACACCGCAAAGGCAGAGGCAGATCTCAGGGAGGAACTTTCAGTGGTGAGGAACAGGGTCTTCTGTGTGTTGTGCCCAGAGTTGCTCTGCTTCATCTTGTGTCCCCACGTCACCTAACCCCTCTCTCTTTCCTGCTCCCCCACGGGCTCTCCAGAGGAACAGCAGCGAGGTAGAGACCTGTTTCACCTGTTGCACTGGGGCTCACCAAGGCCGCTGGGCACGGGGGCTGGGGAGGACGAGGGGGGGAAGGGAGGAGTACAGTTTTCAGCCCCCACAGCAGGGCTGATGCCATTCCATATGCTGTCCACAGGGCTTGCTCCTGGGCAGGCTCCAGGCGCCTTGCCAGGCCCGGGGCTGGTGAAGGACTCACCGCTGCTGCTCCAGCAGATCTCGGCCATGCGGTTGCACATCTCTCAGCTCCAGCATGAAAACAGCATCCTCAAAGTGAGCCACTTCCGGGGCCCATGGGGCCGGAGCTGGGGGCAGGCCTGCCTGTTGATGGGCAGCAAAGGCCACTCGTCCCTCCGAGCACTTACTGTGTGCCCTCCCATCTCCTGACAGGGAGCCCAGATGAAGGCCTCCTTGGCAGCTCTGCCCCCTCTGCATGTTGCAAAGCTTTCCCTCCCACCCCATGAGGGCCCTGGTGGTCAGCTTGCGGCTGGGGCACTGTATCGCAAGACCAGCCAGCTACTAGAGACACTGAATCGCCTGAGCACACACACCCATGTAGTAGATATCACTCGAGCCAGCCCAGGTATGTCCTGTCCACTCCTGAGCAGCCGGAAGCAGCCTCTTCCTCCCACCAGGCTCCCCTAGAAGCTTCCTTGACTCTAGACTTCAGTTTCCCTGATTCTCATATTCTCTCCCCACTCTCTCTTTCTCCTTTCTTATCTGTCTCCCCTTTCTTTTTTTCATACTGGGGGGTTCAACTGAGGGTCTCAAGCTTACTAGGCTAGTGTTCTGTTGCCCCAGTTTTTTACTTTTTAATATTTTTATTTGTGTTTGGTTTGTTTGAGGCAGGGTTTCTCTGTGTGGCCCTGGCTGTCCTGGAACTTGCTGTGTAGAGCAGGCTGGACTTGAACTCAGAAATCCACCTGTTTCTGCCTCTCTGAGTTCTGGGATTAAAGGCATGTGCTACCGTACCCTGCACTTTTTAAATGTTTTATGCTTTTGTTTGAGACAAAGTCTTAGTAAGTTGCCTAGGCAAGCCTTGAACTTGCAATCCTCCTATCTCTGTCTCCCAGGAGCTGAGGTTCTAGGCTTCCCATCAGACTCAGGTCTTTCCCTCTGAAGTGCCTGTCATATGTGGGCCCAGTACTGATGCTACTGACCATACATCAGCTGTGGGTCTGGGCATTAGTGTCCTCAGCATCTTTCCCTCCCTCCTCACAGCTGCCAAGAGCCCATCAGCTCAGCTCATGGAGCAAGTGGCTCAGCTCAAGTCCCTGAGTGACACCATTGAGAAGCTTAAGGTCAGCCACAGCCTGCCTTTCCCACACTGCACTCCCTTGGGCTAGCCTGGGGAGCCAGGCGCTTGCGAGGGTTCTCGGGGCTGTCCATGCTTTGGGGCACACTGTGAAGCGGGCGGGAGGGAAGGGAGAGTTCTTGCTTTAGGAGCTGATGATGAATTCCACATCGACAAAGTCCTGGCTGGGGCCGTCTTTAGGCCGGTGAACCGCCGGTGCTGTGCGAGTGTTTTTTTGGGATGCATGGGTGCAGTTTCCGTCAGCTGCAGTCATCAGAGGGCAGAGCATTTGCCAGTGTCTTCCTAAAGGTCACAGGCACTCTTTAAGGTTAGGCCTTAAAGAGTGAAAGTGAGTAAAGCATGGGGGTGCTGGATGGTGACAAGAGCAGAAGCGCAGTGGGAGGAGCTACAGTCCCCTCTGTAGCTGCCACAGTCCCCTCTGTAGCTGCTGTCTCTGCGAAACTCAGGAGGTCTTCACCTACCAGCCGGGTCCCTTAAATGAGCCCTGTCTCTGTTCCTCTCCCCAGGATGAGGTCCTCAAGGAGACAGTAACTCAGCGTCCTGGAGCTACCGTTCCCACTGACTTTGCCACCTTCCCTTCATCAGCCTTCCTCAGGGTAAGGGGCGTGTGGTGGGGCATGGTGGCACCATGCTGGGTGCTCCTGGGGGTTTTCCTCTTCCTCCTGGAGTTGTCTGAGCCCGCAGCCTCACACCCTGCTTATCTGAAGGGCGAAGTCTTACTTGTACAAAACCCAGACGTGCTCTCAGCCATGGAGATTGGAATACTCTAGCGTATAAGCAAGGCCTGGCCTGGCCTTTACCCCAGGAGGGACTCAAGATCACCTTATTAGATGACTCCTGTTCTAATTTGAAAAGTGTTACTGTGGTGTCAGAACTCAAAAACCTCAGTTTCCCTAGGTACAGTGCTGGTACCCAGGGACCCTCCAATGGCCCATAATCAAGTATGTTCTTGAACTGAGGTTCTCATTCTCTTTCCAACACAAGGCCAAGGAAGAGCAGCAAGATGACACCGTCTATATGGGCAAAGTGACCTTTTCCTGTGCAGCAGGCCTAGGACAGCGACACCGCCTGGTGCTGACCCAGGAGCAGCTGCACCAGCTCCACAGTCGCCTCATCTCCTGAGCACTCCTTCATGCCATCCCCTTTGACCCACAGTCCCCTCCCCCCAGTGCCACTGCCCAACGCACAGCCACCTCAGCCACTCCCGGCATGAACCGCAGGCTAAGTTCTTGAGTGGTTCAGCTTTGCCTGGTCTGGCCAGGGTCCTGCTGCTTCTGTAACCTGGGTTCGCCTGGCCACCCCTGGCCTCTTCCATATTTGCTATTCAGCTGCTCCCTCTTTCCCGAGGGGCCTCAGGGCATTGGAGCGGGGCTGACACCCCTCCACTAAAGATTGAGTGAAGTCTCCTTGGCTGAGGACTTCACCCCTTGATTAAAGCAACTTGTGCTTCACCGCTGTCTGTGTGGACTTGGGCCAGCTAGCTCAGAACGGGCTGGGAGGACTGCCGAAGAAACTGTGTGTGCCACAGCTGGAGGCCCTCTCCAGTGCTGCGTGAAGCGCTGCGCCCTTGTGCATGCGCAGTGAGCCACTGAGCAAGGGGGGGAGGGGAGCCCAGTTAGGAAGCTCTGCCCCACCCCTGGACATCTTCAGTTTCTGGGGCCAGCTCTCTAATGCATTGACCATTGTCTTTCCATCAGACTTGGGTCTCTCCGGTTAACATTTGCTAAAACAGGGAAACCGATGCAGCAGAGCAGTAAGAAACAATGCAGGTCACAAAGCCTGTGCCAAAACTCACTCCACATCAGTGTCAAGGGTAGCTCCTGTTTCGAATTTCTGGGATTTCTGGTCTTGACTGAGGTCTGTTGAAATGCCTCCAGGAGTGAGGTTCAGTCCGTGAGCAGCTCCTTATTCTCAGAGCTTAGTCCCGGGGTTTGCTGACAGCTCTTGGAGGCGCTCTCCTCTTCCCACATGGGGAAGATGTTCCCAACAGTCCAAGTGGAAAAGAAGCTCCTCCTGTTCAGAGTGGTCCAGTTGGGCTAGGCCTGTACTCAGGAGTGGACCTGGCTAGAGGGAAAAACGGGGGTGGAGCCAAGGGTTTCATTTGCAGTCAGAATGCCTTCTACGAAGGTCAGAGGATTGTGGGATTTGAATACCCCTCTTGTTGGAGTTCTGGGTAAGTCCTTTAGATGACTTTCCTCACTACTCTCAAGGATGGTACTTGGCTAATGCCATTTTAGATGCTAAAACTTAAGTTGCTATGAACCAGGGAGGCTGGAATGTAGGGCTTGGTTGTTGTTGTTGTTGTTGTGTGTGTGTGTGTGTTTTGCTAGGATTTGAACCCAGGTCCTTATGAATGGTAGCTAATTGCTGTGTCACTGAGCTGTATCCCCAGCCTGTGGGGTCACTGTCTCCGTAGCTGATCATTTTCACCTCATCTCTCCAACTTTGGTTTCTCTGGTGCTAAGGAAATCCCAAGCCACAAGTCTGCCCTGACATTGTGTCATGTTCCTGCCTTTCTCCCCGGTGACCGTCTTGCCTCTGACTGGTTAAGGTTGAGGGCCAGGACTCAGCAACCACCAGGTGTTGGTGGTACACACCTTTGTTCCCAGTGCTCAGGAGGCAGAAGCAGGCAGGTCTTTGTGAGTTCAGGGTTAGTCTGGGCTACAAAGCAAGTTCCAGGCCAGCCAGGGCGACACAGTGAATTCCTGACTCAACCCCAAAACTAGCACTCGTTTTTTAAAACTCGACTTTATTTAGGCCTCTACCTTCCTTCCAACCCCCCAGCCCTAAGTAGGAAAGAGAAGGTTAGTGGGGAGAGGGGACACAGACCCTTTACTTCTCCCAGCTGTTTGTTTAGGGTTCTTTTAGGGCTGTACCAAACCTCTGTCAACATCAAACAGCGAACGGCAGCCTTCTCTAAGCTGCTGCACCCTGCAGCGTTTCTCTCCCTGTGTCTGCTCCAAACCTCCACAGTTTCGTGTCTCTCCAAGCTGCCAGCCACCACGTTCCACTAGCACATGCCACACCTCTGTCTGGGCTCTCAGATCCTCAGAGCCCTAGACCTCCCCTCCGTGCTGTGCAACGCGGGCCATTGCCAGCTGTCAAAGGCCACGCCGTGCACGAGACAATTATCAGCTGTGGACAAAGTAAAACCCAACTAAAATCCCATACTTGAGATTTAAACAAAAACACTTATATAACATCACTGAGTTTTTAAAGAAACCCAAACTTTGATTACACAAAACCAAACAACAATTGCTGAAGAACTTCTGTGATGCTTTGAGGAAATAGGAGTGCTCGGGTTTTGCCCGTCCTTTAACTTTGGCGGCCGGTTTTCACACCAGAACTGCACTCTGGAATCCTAGGCTCATCCATTCGATGACTTGCTGTCCACCTCCCTGTGATTGCCTTACAGGATCTCAAAGTTCAACAGGTCCAGTGTCCTGGGTGTGGCAAGATGACTCTTACTGCCACCCTCCTTAGCTAAGTGTGTGCATGTGGCTACATGCAGTTGGAAGGCATCTTAAATTGGACAGACCGGGGCTGTCCAACTGAGAAGAGGGCTCAGTTGTTGAAGTGCTTGCTGTACAAGCATCAAGACCTGAGTCTGAGTTCCAGTAAGGGACAGCTGGAGTGTGAGCTTGTAATCCACCCCTAGGCCTTTCTGGCCAGCCAGAACTTCTTAATAAGTCCAAAGTCCCAGTGACGGTCTGCCCTGCCCCCCCCCCACGCTCGGTATGCCATATCATCCATGTTCCATAGTGTGAGGGGAACAGCAGGCACTGAGCTGCAGGAGTCACCAGAACAGTTGGAAACCAAGACAGCAGCACAGGGAGCAGAGCAGCACGGACAGAGATCTGGGCAGTGCCGAGAACTGAGCGCGCCACTCCCAGTAGAGCTGGGAAGCAGCCACTAGGACCCTTAGGGAAAGCGTCTGGGCAGAAGCGTAATGTGAAGGCAAGTGAACAGGGGCCGGTTGAACCTTGAAGCCTTTTTCAGAGAAGATAGGATTAACACACTGAAGAATATCTTCCGTCTCATCTCCAGAGCCAGTCATTCTGGATCTCCGTGCTCCCCTCTCCTCAGGGGCTCAGACACATTTCTGGGACTCGGATTATCCTCTGTCTCTCCCAGAGGCACTTGAAGTGTGAAAGCTGGTATCAGCCTTGTACTCCTCCAAGTGCATTTGGGCAGGAGGGATAATGCAGAAAGAGCATCCTCGGTGTGCATGCTGGGAGAGTAAAACACAGACTGGAAGGTGACCGTGTACCCAGCTCTCCCTCTATTAAACAGGAGTGTCCCCTATCAAATGAGGAGACAGTAGAGCTCGGAGACAAACTCTGGGAGGCGAGCTTCATAATTTCCAGGTGCCTGACCCCCTCATGGACAAGAACAGAGGGAGCAGGAGGTTGTGCTGGCCAGAAAGGAGAGCAAGGCCCTCAGCTGCACTGTGGCATTCGGTTCCTCCCGGGCATCGGCTCCGTAGACAGTGCCCAGTGCCGTAGAGCTGAGGGTCTCAGGCGGCCGGTGCATGGCCAGGCAGGTGACCGTGGGGGTGCCTTGTGGAAACTGAGATGTGATGGAGAAGCTGGCTTGGTACCAGGAAATAGTCATTTTCCAGGCCCACCAGTACTACAACCTCTGCTGGCTGGCAGAGGCACGGTGCAGACCCTGAACTCTGTCTCCCAGGAGCCTTCTCTTTTTACACTTCTTGAGCAGATTCTTAGGTCTGCTGTCACCTGCCCAACAGGGAAGCGTCTTTGTGAAGCATAGTGGGGTGCTGCGTAACCACAGGCTCAGTTTTTCTGTCTGTCACAAGAGGCCAGTGGCACTATCTTTGGGTACCATTATTTTCTCAGGTAATCTTTTTTTTTTTTTAAGCTTGTGTATTTGTTTATTTTGTTTGTTTGTCTCACTACATAGCTCTGGCTGGCCTGGAACTAGCTCTGTAGACCAGTCTGTTCTCAGACTCACAGAGACCTGCCTGCTTCTCCTGGGATTAGAGGCGAGCAACACCACCGCCTGGCCCTGTTCAGTTTTTGAGACAGTGTCTCACTATATAGCTCTGGCTGGCCTGGAACTTGCCATGTAGACCGTGCTGGCCCTGAATGCACAGAGAGCTACTTTTCTTACATAAGAATGTAATGAAAAATTTTAATGGAGTGGTGGGCTTATTATGGCCAGCACTTAGCTGGCATACTGTCCCTGGAAAACTGTTGGTATTTACGATCTCGTGTTTCCGGCCCTCACCAAGTTTCCTGCCCGGGGCTGACTGCCCTCACTGCCCAGGCTACAGAGCAGCTTAGCTCCGGCAGACCCTCCTACAGGACAAGTCGCCAGCCCTGCTTTAGAACACCGGCGCTGCCGGTCAGGCTGCTGTGGGCTGTACAAGCCAGCTCGCTTCTCCTTCCAAGGAGCCCCTCTGACCTGGGGTCAGTCCAGGATCAGCACTAGCGAGCCGTCAGGGTGCCCTCAAGCAGCTGAGCGAGGTGTGTGAGCTGGAGCCCTGCGTACGCATGGAGTAAACATGGCTTACCTGAGCACTGAAGTCAAACGCAAATCTAAGCTGCTTTTCATTCATCTTCACACTCCTTCAGGAAAAGCAAGTGAAGGATGTGTTCTGTTAATGCTCTCCGAAACAAAGACTAAGAGAGTGACTGCTGCTGCATATCAATTTTTTTACTATTATTATTATTATTATTATTATTATTATTATTATTATTACTAAGGTGTTTCTGAGACAGGGCCTCAAACTCACTATGTAATCAAGGATACCTTGGACCTCTGATCCTCACGCCCTCACACCTTAAATGCTAAGATTATAGCTGAATGTGCCATTACATTGGGTTTATCAGCGATGGGGGGAACCCAGGGCTTGAGGGGTAGGTAAGCACCCTACCAGCTGACTGCTAGATCCTCGGACTTAAATGACCTTCCTTTGCTCTTTCTTTGTTTCTTTCTTTGCTTCTTTGTTTCTTTCTTTTTCAGATACAGTTTCACTATGTTGCCTTAGTTAGCCTGGAACTCTGTGTATACCAGGCTGGTCTCAAAATCATAAGGCTCCACTTGCCTCTGCCTCTCAGTGGTGGGATTAAGGGCGTATACCATCACGCCTGGCCAGTAGTTTCATCTGTTCATTTAGTGTGTGTGTACGCCTGTGTAGGCCACTGGCGACCTTCAGGAGTCAGGTCTTTCCTTTCACCATGTGCGTAGATGGGACTCAGGTCACAGTTTGACAGCTTTCCCACTGAGCCCTCTCATTAGATGCCTAGCGCTTTTACTTTATCTTTTATTCTTTTTCTTTTTTCTTTTTAGCAGAGGAACAGGATCTTGTTAGGTAGCTATGGCTCATCTCAAATTTTCAATATTTCTGCCTCAGTCTCCTGAGAGCTACGATTATAGGTGTGGACCACCACACCTAGCTTATATAATTTGTTTTCAATCTTAATTTTTCATTTTAATTTGTTTTGTATGTATGAGTGACTATCCTCTAAGCCAAGCAACTGTTCTCCTGGGGAGTTCAGCTGCTCCCCCTTGCTGGGGATTGGGCTAGTGCCCTATGTAGACAGATGCTGAATTCTAAGCCCCGAGATCTGGCTGCAGTCAGGACGAGTGCATTGTCTGGACTCGGAACAATGTTGTGTAAACTTTGCTCACCAATTGTCTCAGACTGATTAATAAAAAAGCTAGACAGCTTGTAGCTGGGCAGAAGGGAAGGAGCAGAGCTTCCATTCCTGCTGCTCCAGGTTCTCAGGTAGGGACCGCAAGGTGGGAAGAGAAGGGCATAGAAGGAGAGGAAGGTTATGGCCATGGGTACTTGACCTGACAAAGCAGATGCAGCCAGAAGGAAGAGGACACGGAGAGGACGTTACCTAAAGAGCTGACCTGATGGACAGGAAACAGCCCAGACAGAATGTATGGCAAGTAACTTGGGTGTGTGGCTGGGAAGTAGCCAGACTAGCTTGGGGGTTAGTATAAACAGAGCAGATCTGCCCAGATATTGAGCCTATAGCTTACTAATAAACATAATTCCTCTCTGTGTCGCTTGTTTGGGAGCTAGAATGAAGAATAAAAAGCCTCCAAACTGCAGTTGCCTGCAGCACCTCCTTGTGAAAGGGTTATCTACCTGGGCTTGACTAATCGCATCCCCCTCACACCTGGCACTGCCCGGTCGCCAGACCCTTATGAGCACCCGCGGTTCCCTGCTGCTTGCTGCATGTAACTCTGCCTCGATTGCACATGGAGCGAGTGCATACAGGCCTTGGAAGACTAGGGAAGGGGCTCCAGCTGTGCAACTACGAGAAAGCCTCGTCCCTCCTGGGCAGAGGCTCTGCAGGGATGGCCTGCTGCTGGGAGGGGCACCCTAACCCTGTAAATAAATCCTCACCCGTGTTCTGTAAAGAAACCCAATACACTCATTGGTTCTCCAGAGTGAACTCTGTGGCTTAGTTTGTTGTTGGGACCTTAGAAGATGGAGATACGGTTAATGTCTCTCACTGGGAAGAAATGTTGGCAGCAGTGAGTGTTTTCTGCATGTCTGTCTATACAAATGCCTGATACCCAGCGAGGTCAGAAGCAGGCATTGGACCTCCTGGACCTGCAACTACAGGTAGCTGTGAGCCACCATCCAGGTGCAAGGAACTGAACCCCGGTCCTCTAGGAGAGCACCGTGTGCTTTTAACTGCCGAGTCATCTATCCAGCCTCCAGCTTGTATACATTTTAATAAACGATTTCTAAAAGTTAAAAAAAAAAGTGAGAAATGAAGAATAACAGATGCTAAATCATGACTTTGATTAACTTTTCATACATATTAGGTGATATTGAAAATCAAGCTTCCAAAAAGTTTTAACTTTATTGCAGAGAGGTAAAAGGTAAAGTTCAAGGAAAGTAAGTGATTACACTGTCCTTTTAAAATTAAAAACACTAAGTGAAAACAAGAAAAACCTACAAGAACTGCTGTGTATATAAATGTACTTCCTCATTCACACATCCTGGTAACCTTGTGCACAAGTTTCTCTAAGGAATGAAACTTTTCGTGTGCTTGGTGTATCTGTGTCTTCATTAGCTATTGCCACTTTGTCTTTGGGGAGTGGCTCTATGGTCACACCCTCTCCAGCAGTATCAATGCTCCTGGCTGAAGTCGCCCCTTTCAGGAGGGGGCAAGGAGGTGGGTTGGCAAGGCCAGGAAGAATGAAGCCAGTTCGAGCAGTTCTGACTTGGGAAGCCGCTGGCCACCTAGGACCAAGATACAGAATTCAACAACCGGTTTCAGGAGGCTGAGTCTGTAAACATCTTTGTTGGCTTGTACTAGGCGGGGTGGTGGCGACAGTGGGGCTGGCTTGGGCCAGCAGTGGGATTCGGTTCACAACTCACTCACCGTTCTCTCTTCTTCACACTCTACCAAGCTTATTTTCCACTTATATCTCTCTTGGATCATTCTCACAGGAAAGGAATTACTTTAATATTTTTTTTAAGGCCAAAAATGGGCCTGGTAAAATGACTCAGTTTGTAAAAGCATTATCAATTCAAACCTGAAAAACCTGAGCTTGAGATCTGGAACCCACATAAAAGCCATTTACAGATCTGGAGAGAAGGTTCAACAGTTGAGAGCACTGGCTGCTCTTGCAAGAGGACCTGGATTCTATTTCCAGCGATGTCTCACAACCATCCATAACTCTAGCTCCATGGCCTCCAAGGCCTTTCCCTGGCCTGTGTGGGCACAGCAGCACAGGGTACACATATGTTCATGCAGAAACACTTCTACACATCAAAATGAAAATCTTTTTTTTTAAAAAAGCTGAATGCAATGGCACACATCAGTAATTCAAGCGCTCGGACAGTGTACTGGAGGCAGGAGAATTATCTGGAAGCTCACAGCCTTCAACAGCTTGCAGTGTGCAGGGCAGCAGAAATAATGAAGAGAACCCTGTCTCAACGGGTGGATGATGAGAACCAGCTCCCAAGAGTTGTCCTCTAGTCTCTTTCTTGTGACCCATGTGTGTCCCCACTAAAGAATAAATGATTTAAAATGGGGAAAAAAAAACACAACCCAGTATAAAACTTAAAAATTTCATAGAGTATCCAAAGTTTTTTTCTTACAGGGTTTGGCATTTGGGGATCAAAGCCAGGGCCTTGTGCATGGCAGGCCAGCTGCTCAGAGCTGAGCCCAGCTCAGATCCTCAAAGGCTTTCTTTGTTTCTCTTGCGCACCTCCTTTCTCTGATGACCCAGGGCTCGGGTCTGCAGAGCTATGGCAGGCCTGGGGTGTGACATGTTCTCCACAATCTCAGGCCCATGGACTAACGGGGCAGAAGGTCTGACATCTTCCTGAGGAATTCTCTCTTTCAAAGGAGTTGGTTCTCCGAGGGGCAATGCCCCTGCTCTGAGGCACTAGGACAGCCCAAGCAGGCAGTCATAACCCTCCCTCAGACTTGCCGATTAGATACACTGTTACAGACCATTGAAGGCACAGATATGAGATTCAAAAGCAGAGTGCTACATTTACAGGACCTGAATAGAGGATGACTCTTTTGGTTCGGAAATGGTTGGTGGGGTAATAAAGGAGGACTATGCTAGCAGAGGCAACCAGGGAGGAAGCTGGCTCCTAGTTGGAAGACCTGTTCTAAAAGAGATTGAAGGCTCTGGGAGCCACTGGCCACTTCACTGAGGTGAGTAGCGGGTTTATTCCCCTCCGTATCGCTTCCTGCCCAAGGCCTGTGCAAAGCCACAGGGCAGTCAGGCTGTCTAAGAAACCTCCGGCTCTCCCAGCCCAGAAAGGGGAGTCACAGAACAATGAAGTGCCCTGTCACACTGCCCTTCTGCTCTTCTGTGTCAGCTTTCTGCCCCACTCTCCACTGGAGCAAACCGGTCCGTGTATGTACGGGTGCAGAGCCAGCACTGACAGTGAGGGCTGGGCCCTACCTACTTACACATTCTCTGCCTAAAGGCCTAACTACTGCTCGTCATCCTGGGCCCTTGAGCCAGGGAAACAAGTCTTGTGCCTACTTCAGACCTTTTCCACTCCCATAGGGCTTTGTAACCTCTTCGTTAGCTGTGGAGATACAGGCAAAATGAGGCAAACAAAAGGGCTTTGTGATGTTTTGGTTTTTTTAAGTCAAAGACTGTCTTGGGATCTTGGAAGGTGGTGTCCTCGCCCTCTCCTCCAGGTCTTTAAGGAACGCATGGGAGGGGATGCTCGGGAACCCAGCAGGTCCCGGATGTAACAAGCTGCACTCGATAGGCATGGAGACTCCTGGTGGTCAGTGGACTTTCCAAAGGAAGAGCCACCCAGGCGTTGCTGAACTTCCACCTAGAAACCAGTGCCCTTGGCTTTGTGACTCCTGTCTCTGAGAAAGTATGTCTTCCAAGTTCTCCAAGAGGACAGCCCGAGGTTTGGAATTCAGCTCATGGGGGCTCATGAGGGAAATGTGCTCTCACCAGTACTTCGGAGATCAGCCAGCTAGACTCTCCAGCTGGCCCCGCTCACCTTCCTCGGGGGGGGGAGGGGGCTGGTCCATGGGCTGTAATCTCTCCCCATTTGGAGGACATTCAGCTTCACCAAATGCCATCCTCCTTCAGCCAAGCATCGTCCCAGAAAGGCAGCTACAGGCAAGTACCACCACAGCACTGTGAACTGGAATAGTGGCCATGTCAATAAAAGAGACACTTTGTCAATTATGTTGTCACAACAGACGATGAGTGTGTCTTTCCTCTAGCATTCCTGTCCCCAAACCAGAATCGGATAGTCTCGAATGTCCTTTTCTCCGATTTCACCTGCAGAAAACTTCCGTTATTGACAGTTGAGATCTGTTTCCCACAGTGTTTGGCTCTGGGCTATTCCTGCTGATTTATTTTTAATCTCACAGATATGTAATTTGGATGCTTTCAAAAGTTTTTGAGGACAGAGCTGTTTCAGAGTCTTTAAGTGTGTGTGTTCTTGTGAATAGGTGTGCATGTATGCATGCTGCACAAGAGTGTGCAGGCCAGAGCCGCCCTCAGGCGCCATTCATTCCTCAGGCTCTACTCGCCTTCTGTTGGTTTGTTTTTAAGATTACCTATGATTTATGTGTGTGTGTGTGCAGCACATGTATGCAGGAGCCCAAGGGGGCCAGAGGAGGACACGGGATCCGCTGGAGCTATAGTTAGCACTTTAGTGAGTATGCCCCCATCCTCCTTTAAGATTCTTGCACACCTGTAATGCCAGCATCTTGGGAGGCAGAGGCAGGCAGATCTCTGTGACTTTCAGGCCAGCCTGGTCTATAGAGTGAGTTCCAAGACAGCCAAGGCTACACAGAGAGACCCTGTCTTTAAAAAACAACAAACAAACAAAAACAAAACAAACAGGTCCACCTCTGCTCATTTCCTGCCTCAAAAACAAGTTCGTGCAGCCAGATGTGTCCTAGTCTCGGGATAAAATGTCCTGACAGAAAGCAGCTTAGGGGAGAAAGGGTTTCCTTTAGCTCACTATTCCAGGTCACAGTTCCCAGCAGCAGGAAATCGAGGCAGCAGGCGCTTAAAGCCACGCCCACCTTTGGCAACCTGAGAGAACAGATCCACGCATCCTAGCTTGCTGGCTTGCCCACTCATGCTCGCTCCACGCATGCTCCTGGCGCATCTTCCCGTGCATAGACAGGCAGAACCCCATCCCTCCACGTTCCAATTGTCCATTCTTCTGTCCAGGGACGTTTGGGTTGCTCTGAGGGTTGCTGCTCAGCACGTGTCAGAGGAGAATCTGTATGAGGCCTGCCTCCCCGCTTCCCACGTGCCTGTGGAGAATCCGTATGAGGCCTGTCTCCCCGCTTCCCACGTGCCTGTGTTGACAGGTGGAACTTGGTTACTTTTGAGTAGGAAATGCATCCTAGGGAGGACACATACAAAATGCACAGTTAATCACTGGGTGGCCTCTAACCCCTCGCCTCCCTGTCACCGTCCATGGAGGCGGGCCTGGAGGCAGTCTCTGTGCTCCTTTTTGGAGCAACCCCGACACAAACGGGGGCAGCCACAAGCTTTCTGTTGAAAACTGATGGTTTCTAGTGGCCAATATTTCTTTAGAAAAGTGTGTGTGTGGAGGTCAGAGGTTGACATCAGATGTCACTTTATTGAGGCAGTCCTTCCCTTGAGCCTAGTGCTCACCGATTTGGCTAGTCTAGGCACACTGCCCATTTCTCGTTGGTGCTGGGATTACAGGTGAGCACCCCCTGTTCCCTGGCTGTGTCAGTGCTGGGGATCCGAACTGTAGTCCTCATACTTGCAGGGAAGTGTTTTACCCCCTGAGCCATTGCTCCAGGCCCCCCACTGCCAACATGTCTAAAAGGTCATTTTATGGGCTGTCTAAGGGGCAGCCCCATTCCAGTGAAAATCTTTATACTTTTTCCAAGCACAGATGGAGCCAAGGTTGCACGTGGCCCAGGAAAGCCTGGAACTGGCTCGGGACCTGTGGCTAGCTTTGAACGGTATGTCCTTTCGTCTCCGCCTCTCAGGTGCCAGGGTTGTGAGCAAGCAAGAGCTGCTTCTGCAGAGGACCGGTGTTCAGGGGCCAGCGCAAGGCAGACAGGGCTCAAAACCCTGGGTACACCCAGCTCCCGAGGGATCTGGCCTCTGGCACCTGCGCTTGCGTCAGCTCCCTCCATACACACAGTTAAAACAAACAAAGCTGACTCTTTAAGGACATCCACTTCCTATTGGTGGGCCTTGGGGTAGTTTCTGATGTTTTGCTGTGGCTAGTGATGCTCTGGAGACAAGAGCCAGGAATCACCGACAACCTGAACTCATTGGATTCCCGGGCGCTGAGAGCCCCCTCTCAGGATTCTCATTCCCACACGACTGGCAGGTAACTGCCCGAGCCACCTGCTCGCCTGTTTGCAGGAGGGAGTGTGTCTGTGAGTCACTCTCCAGGCAGAGCGTCAAAGCTACCCGCTGGTCTGTGGCTGTTCTTTTTCTAGTTTTTAAAATGAGAGAGTGTCTCAGTCACTCTTCTGTACTTATGATCAAGGCAACTTGAGGAAGAAAGAGTTTGCCGGGAGCTCCCAGTTTCAGAAGTTGAGTCTGTTGTCACCGATCCAGCAGTAGGGAGGCCTGGGAGAATGGAGTCTAAAGGTGAGGTGGCCTGAAGCCTCACGCAGTACCCAACTTCGTGTAGAGTATCAACTTATATTCTGAGGGTTAAGCAAGCGCCTATGAGCAAAGCTCACAGGCCTCCAAGCTGTCTGCAATGGCAAGGACAAGCTGTGCATGGCCAAAGAGTAAACAGCAGTGGGTAGCCTGAAGCAAACCCGTTTCTATCTGTCACACCTGTACACCTGGAGAGGCACACTCCAACAAGCCTGTGCTCTGTAGGACTGACGTCACAAGGCTCCTGGACTTTTCTGACGAGTACTTAGAGTTCTCCTCACACTACTCACTCAAGACCTTGTTCTGGCCATCGATGACTATCATGGCAGGGAACACGGTGGCAGGCGGTGGGTATGACACTAGGGCAATAGCTGAGAAGTCACATCTTACAACAAGAACCATGAGGCAGAAGAGAGCTAGCTGAGCATGGCATGGGCTTTTGAAACCTCAAAGCCCCCCTCCAGCACTGTGCTTCCTCAACAAGGCCACACCCCAAC
>REGO01000075.1:1643871-1687789 GCA_010120015.1 Rhombomys opimus | reverse complement strand
TAGCATGCGTATGAGGGGCCACAGTACGTTAGAGAAGCCCTGACACAATAGTGCAGCATGTGATGAGCTCACCCTTGAGTGGGCAGGAACGGGGAGGGCCGGGGAACAAACAGCAGTGCGGGGTGGGGCTGGGCGGGCTAGCGACTGGGCCCAGCTCCGAGCAACAGTGGTCGCAGTATCATTTGAGGGACTGGCATATGCTGGCCACACGGCTTAGATCATCTCAGTTATTTCCCCACCAGATTCAGAAAAGTGGTGCCGTCATTTTCTGCTTAATTAGTAGGGAAACCAAGTCTCAGGGAGGTTGCTGCTTTGCCAGCATGCCACGGCTAACAATTTGCAGCCTCAGGAGATGGATCCAGCTCCGGCTTCTTCTACAGCGTTAACAGTCTCTCTAGTGTCTCTGGGAGCTTTCTTTGGGTGGCGAGGGAGCCCCTGCCTTTGGCTTAGTGTGTCCTTCACGGGCTGCTTCGTAGACTTGGGGGGGGGGCAACCATTCTCGCGGTGGAGTTTAATCAGTGGGAAGGCAGCCCCTTACTGCTGAAAAAGAAACTCCTGGGGTGCCCACTGCTGGGGTCTCTGCAATGGCAGCCTTGCTTGGAGCTCTGCAGGAACCTGGCCATCTGCTTCCATTTCTTTAACCTTAAATGGCCACAATGAGAGCTGGGCATGATGGGAGCAGGCATGATGCAGGAGGATGCCACAAACTGGGGACTAGCCTGAGCTCCATAAGCTAGACTTAGTTTCAAAAACCAACAGGGGATGTAGGTCTGTGAGCAGACAGCTAGCCTAGCACAGCAGAGGCCCCAGGTTCAAGCCCCCCAATACCCCCAAAAGGAGACAGTGGCACCAGCACACTGGCCTGTAACCACAGACACTCCAGACTTCAAGCCCATCTTCACTCCACCAGCTCAAGGCCTATCTTCACAACAGGCCCTTCGTGAGGTCAGGACCCAGGCATGGGGAGGTCGGGGGCAGGGAGGACGGCAGGAGGTGTCAGCCCTCCCCAGTCAGCTCCTCTGTGCCAGGGCTTTCTGTGGTGTTCACTGGCTCCCAGTTTTATCTGTGAACTGAAGGTCTGCACTAAGCTCCCTCCCAACTCTAAGACTTAAGGACCTGAGTTCACAGCGCTGCCCAGGAGGCTCTGTGACCGCTGCTCAAACTTGCACGTGGTAAGAACTTGCTGAGCCAAACCCCAGATCAGAAGTTTCTCAGAGGGCAAAGTAATTCCCCCGTGGGGCTCACACAAGCCCCGAAGTGACCAGTTCCTGCCATCCATGCACTCTCAGAAAACATCCACTGAGTGACGGTGTTGTCACTTTGTTTTAGAAGTGGGTACAAACAGCAATACCAGAAAGTGGGTTTAAAGTCGGGAAGGAAGCTCATGTAACTAACGAGGCCACAGCAAACAGCAGGGGATGAGGACCCCAACATCCGCTCCCAGCGCCCAGCAGCGGCCAAGACTGCGGTGGCTGCACCGACAGGGCCTGCCAGCTGCTGCAGCCTGCTCACCTGCCACCACAATCTTAAGATCTTAAGGAGGCCCCGGGGGTTCGCACAAATCCTACCTCCCTGCCCCAGCCTTTATAAAGCAGCCTGAGGAGAGGCGCCCTGCTCGGCCGGAGCCTCCAGGTCTGTGGGGGAAGGGCTTATGCGGTGAGGGGTGGAGGGAGGCGGGACGGCGGCTCTGTGTGCTCTCCCTCTCAGACCTCAGCCGCCGCCAGCCTGGGGCTGTGGAGTGCGCAGGCTCCTGCTTGAGATTCGTTGCTAAGCCTTCTCTCTCCATCATACCTCGGATTCCCGCGCCCGCTTCTCCCTGCTCACTCTTATCTCCCAGAGTTTCCCCGCAATCTCACACCCGGCCCTCTGTTTTCTTTGCGTATACTCACGCGCTCTCTCTCTCTTTGCCCCAAGCTCCCACCTTCCCTCTCGTCCTTCTCCTGCCCTCTTCCACGCCTCCCTTGCTGCTTTATTGAAAACAAAAGTGAGTTTGTTTGGTGGGAAAGAAGATACACAGAGGAGGCTGCAGCCAGGGTAGCGGCCACAGAAACAGGCTGGGGCCAGAGGCCGCACCAACCGCGGAGGACTCCGGCGCTCAGCTGTTCCAGGGAGCAGGTATTGCGCTGACGGGCTGGTTCTGGCAAGGACCTCGGCCCTGTCCATGCTTTCTAATCTGCTATCTCCTCAGCAGCTGTCATTGTTTACCTTCTTCTTAGCCTTGAAGGGTGTGGAAGATTCCAGATTTGCCAAATATGAGGACAGAGGCCCAGGGAGTGGCATTGCGCTTGTTTTCAGAGAACAGTGTGTGATCCGATGTGGCTGGGCTTGGGCAGGGTGAGCGGAGGGAAGGATGCACCAGGCTAGGTCCCGATGGTTTGAACCACATCACTGAGCCCAAGCTTTAGGTAACGGAGGGCCATGAAAGGCTTTTCAACTGGAAATTCACCAAAGCAAATCAGCCTTGACTTGCTCCAAGGCAGGGGATGCAGTCGTTGTTCCTAACTCGTGCGTGCTGCCCAAAGAGCACTGCGGCCGCACAAGTCTGCTGGACGGCGAGCTAGGAAAGTTGAAGAGCAAACTTGATAGTGCCTGGCCAAAGTGGATGGGTGCCCCGAGGCCCTGAGGCGGTGGAGGCAGCAGGGGCCGTTGAGGTGAGAGAAGGAGGAGGAGGAGGAGGAGGAGGAGGAGGAGGAGGAGGCGCCGGAGGAGGAGGATTGGCTGCAGCGTGTGGGGACTAGCAGAGAGCGACGTGGTGGAGTGCCGTTTTTTTCTCACAGAAGTGAGGTAGGAGCTGAAGCAGCCTACAGAGAGGACTGAAGAAGGTCAGGGCTGCCACTCAGGGGCACAGGCAGGATGCTGACAGGGAAGAGAAGGTTTCATGGTCGAGCGGCTTTCTTCCACGGGCTGTGAGCCCGGATGCTGGGGTTGGTGGTGAGGGGCACTGAGGAGCCTTGTGCCAAGTGTCGCATGGTGAGAGATAACTGTGCGGCTCATGTCTGGGTGGGCGAGAGGCACAGTGAGCCTACCATCTGGGACTCCAGGACACATCAGAGAGGAAGATCATGGTCAGTGGGTCCTCTGGGTGCAGTTGAATGCCTAGCTCTACCCAGAAGTTACAGGAGAGCAGCTAGAAGGTGTGAACAGAACTCTTGAAAATACTGACAATGGAGGGCCGGCCGGTAAATAATCCAAGGCAGAAGTGGCGGAGACTGAGGAGACAGGAAAACTTCATCGAGTCTGCAGACAGTTGGTGGGAGGCTGAATCAGGGGCTGGTGAAAGAGGGATGCCTGTAGCCAAGGCACTGGCCATCTGTGACATCTTGCCATCCCCCTGGCTGGTTCATTGTGTGGCAGGCACACTGCCTCACACTCCAGCGCACTTCCTCCCGGTGTGTCCAGGTCACAGTTCAATTGCCGTTCTCAGAAGGGCCCTTGTGACCAGTAGGCTTTCTCCAGCCACCCTTGGGTATTCTGTCTTTTCCAGGGTGTGCATCAGTATCCCAAATGTCCACTTACGAGTCTGTTTACTTGTTCATTACTCGTCTCTGCCATAGGATGACTGTAGCAAGCACACGGATCTTCTTCACAGCTGTAATTTCCAGTACCAAGAATGATGCCTGGCATAGAGTAGACAGCCACTAGACAATGGGAAGATGGGGGAGTGGGAGGGAGAGGAGGAGGAGGAGGAGGAGGAGGAGGAGGAAAGTGCCTGAGAAATGCTCAAGAGGTGACTTCTAGGAAGCCTCTGGTGAGGTGGTAGGACACCCAGGAATCACCTTGCCAGCGAGGAAAGAGCCCTCAGGACACTCTAGACTGTCCTTTCTCCTGACTGATTGCCCTCTCACGACAGCCTTTGAGAGCTGACTGGCTCGGGACCCAGTAGAGCAAGACATGGTTCTAGGCTTTTCGTGCTCAGTGAAGGTGGTTCCAGGTGTTCCTCATTGCTCTCTTCTCTTCCTGGATCTTCCTGCTCCTGTGGCTTTGGACATTTCCCAGCCTTCACTGTCACTTATAAGACCTTGGAATCTAAACACAGATCAAATCCTTTCTTATCTGAAAGACATACGTGCATCCAGTCCAAAGGGACCAGGGTTCAGCCTGACGCAGAAGATGAAGTGAGCCTTAGAGAGTGAAGAACTAGCTCTTCCTTGCCCCTGGCATCTGCTCCTTTCCTGTTGGCCTCTGGGAGGCCCTCTGCCCTCTGCAGGGCACTCAGCAGACCCAGCTCTTTCATCTTTCAGGGTCTCCGGCTGCTGAGCAGCTGCAGGACATCCTGGGGGAGGAAGATGAGGCTCCCAACCCTACCCTCTTCACAGAGATGGACACGCTACAGCATGACGGGGACCAGATGGAGTGGAAGGAGTCAGCCAGGTGAGAGGGAGGGGCGAATCTCCTGGTGGGAAGTTCTGTCAGGGAGCAGCTCTGTTGATGAGCATCTTCCCATCTGCCATTTTTGGTGTCTAGAACTATAAACACTAAGGAGCAAACGTAAATGATTGTCGTCGTTGTCAGTCAAATGAAACTGCAAAGGCTGGGGCTAGCTCAGTCGGTGAAGCGCTTGTTTGGAGGAACGAGGACCTGACTTCTGTGCCCAGCCTCGCCTAAGTTCCAGCCCAGGGAGAGTCTCTCTAAAAAACGGGGGGCAGAACCTGAGGAGCAAGCTTGTCCTCTCATCTTGAGACCTACACCTGAACACACACGTGCACACACACACACATGAATACACACACACAGAGGGGGAGAGATGGAGACACACACAGAGACAATCGAAACAGCAGGATGGAGCAGTGAGTCATGAGGCCCTGGAAAAAGACTAGGAGGCCATGTATTCTTCAGTGTCAAATGCTGTGAAGGGAGAGTGCCAGCTAGGCTGGAACACACAGGGAGGGCCCTGGAGGAAGAAGTCACAAAGGTGACTGGAAGGAAATGGTCTAGGCTTTCATTCTCAGCAGAAGTCAGCCGAGCAGAGTGGCCTGCGGAGGTGGAGCTGTAAGAGAAATCTCGAGGAAGGAAGGCGCTAGCTCAGTGGATGAAATCACTGGGCAAGTGTGAGGACCAGCACCTGGACCCCTAGGACCCATGTAAAAGCCGGGCAGGAGGGGTGGCTGCCTGTAATCGAGGCTCCCAGGAGGCAGGAGATCCCAGGACAAGTGACTGCCTAGGCCAGCAGAGTCTGTGAGCTGAGCTGCGGGTTAAGGCTTACCTCAGAAAATACAACGGAGAGCAATCGAGGAATACTTCAGATGTCAACTTCAGGCCTACACATACATGCACATGCACACTTGTACACACACCACACAAGCACCTGCAATGCCAAAAAAATAGAGCATGGAGAGAGCTCCGAGCAGAGGGGAAGGAGGGCTAATCTGTCTGCGTGGGGGAGTCAGGAGCAGAAGCTGGGTCTGAGTACACTGACGCTGTCCTAGCCCTGTGGCGGGGACAGAGGGATGTCTGAACCAAACAGAACAGGTTGGTGGTCCCACACGCCCCCGGAACCCTGGAAGAGGGGCAGAAGACGGGACGGCAGGAGACGGAGACTCTGGGAGGGCCGCTGAGGCTGGAAGACTGCGTTGTCTCTCAGCTTTTCCACGGTCTACATTCCTCCTTAATTTTGTTTTGTTTCATTTTGTTTTTCGAGATAGGGTTTCTCTGGGTAGCCCTGGATGTCCTGGAACTCACTCTGTAGATCAGGCTGGCCTCGAGATCCACCTGCCGCTGCCTCCCCAGTGTGGGGATTACAGGCGGGGCCACCACCGCCTGACGAGGAATGATTTTTTTAAGCTCTGTCCAGTGGGGTGTGTTGGTGAACACGTTTTCCTGTATGGGGCACACACAGTGTGCGCATGTGGACAGCGAGGGTGATAGCAGGTGTCTTTTCTCAGTTGCTTCCACCTTCTGCCCCATGGCAGGGTCTCCTCCTTGTCTCCAGAGCTCACGCGTTCAGCTAGTCTGGCTAGGTGTGTCTGTCCATTGCCCCGCTCGAAATCCAAACTGAGTCTTCACACCTGACTGCAAACGTGTTACCTGCTGGGCCATCTCTCCATGCAGGAAAACCTTTGGAAGCTCTGGCTGCGGCTCAGTCGGTAAAGTATGGGCCTGGCACACAAGGTCCTGTGTTTGAGCCTCCAGCACCACATAATCCAATCTCGGAAGCACATAGCTGTAACCCCAGCACTGAGGAGGCAGAGGTAGGGGACGAGGAGTTCAAGGTCATCCGCAGCCACATGGCCTGTTTAAGGCCAGCCTGGAATACCCGAGACTCTGTTTCAAAAACAAAACAAGTTATGATTAAATAAACTCATTTCTATAAAGAGAAATTAGATACTAGAGCTGTGATTCTCAACATTCCTAACACTGTGATCTTTTAATACAGTTTCTTGTGGTATGGAGACCCTAATCATAAAATTATTTTCGCTGCTACTTCATCACTGTAATTTTGCTACTGTTATGAATTGTGATGTAAGTACCTGACAAGCAGGATATTTGATATTTGACCCCTGTGAAAGGGTCGTTCAGAGCCCCCACCACGGGGTCTAGACCCCATGTGCTAAGACATAAGATTTGTCAGGTAGAGCTGAACTTCAGAGTTTGCTAAAGCATAGAGAGTTAGCATCAGTTAGCATGACTTCTTTCCCCTGAGACCTACGTTTCATCCCCTTGGAGGCAGCGGCGTCCCAGTTGAAAATGCATAAGCTAACTCCCAGCAGGACCCAGGACAAGGTCTGCAGGGGACCACTCTGACACGGGGGTCCGAGAGTCCCTCTGTGGCAGTTGTTGGGCAGAGGGAGGAGCATAGTTTCACATCCCCTGGTCTCTCTGCCCCTTCTCTGCTGCAAGAGCATCTGGAAGAAGGCTGCTAAGAGGAAAAACGTTGTGCCTGCTTCAGAGACGAGCCAATCTTCAGCCCCACAGCCCGCAGCTGGGCCCAGTTCCCCCTTGCAAACCCAGGAGCCTTTTCTCATCTATGGTTCCCTGAACCCCAATATGCTGGGACCGCAGGCTCACCCCATTCAAGGTCTGCAATGGCCTGAGGAGGCTAGAGCTGGAATCTGGTGTCACAGATGGGATGAGATGTGGAAGGATTAGCAGCTTGCCAAGGGCCAGAGATACAGGAGCCTGGTCTGTGTTGCCCCGCAAGGCCTCTCCGACCCTCCAGCTTGAGGTCTCTTGTGCTTTGCTATGCTCTGTCAAGGCTATTAGCCATTTCTCTGCCTGTCTCCCGTCTAGAAGCTCTGTTTTCCAGGGAAGACAGGGAAGGCAGGGAAGGCAGGGAAGGCAGGGAAGGCAGGGAAGGCAGGGAAGGCGGGGAAGGCCGTTTGGAGTTAGAGCTCAACACGAACAGCCGCAGAGCTGGAACCTCTATCGAGGGCTCACAGATGGGAAAGGACAGTCCAAATGGCCAGACCTCAGCCTGGAGTGCTGTGGTTGAAAATCTCTGATGGGGAGGGGTCTGAAGCCAGTCTGCCCTGGGCATAGTCTCTTCCACTCAAGAACCCTTTAAAAGGAAAGAGGGACGCCTTCTCCCCTTCTTGGGCAGAGCGCACACCCAGACCCCCTGCCTCGAGTGGAGTTCACGCCTTCAATTCCAGCGCTCCAGAGACAGATCAGGAGGACCTGTGAGTTCAAAGCCAGCCTAGTCAACACGGTAGTGTGCTCAGGCCAGTTAGGGCTACATAGTGCTACTCTGCTGTAAAAAATGATTTAAAACAAACAAAAAACCACCCCCCCAAAAACCCCACAAAAGTCAAGGTGCTTGGAATCTGTCACTCCATCCCAAGAATGCTTGCATTTCTCTCAGCTAACAGACTGTGAGGCTGAGGCCAGAAGCCTCAGAAGCTTCCAGAATCAAAGAGCCAGCAAACCCCAGTGCATGCTGGGCCTCCACAGAGTATAGAAGACAGCTGAAGGGACGGGATGGTGTCTCCTGCAGACCCCAGTGCCCTGGCGTTAGGGGGCTTAATCGCACATCAAAGAGAGCGGGGGAGGGGAGGGCCGATGTCATGAAAGTATTTAATTTGTTGCAGGGAGTGCTCGCTTTATTGTGTGAGGAGCTTAAGAGAGTGAAAATCTCAAATCCGCAAGGAATTTCTCTGGCCGCGCTTTGTCGGGGTTATTAGTTTGGGGGACATTTCAGGCTCTTGATGGAGTCACTGCTGCGGTAGACTGAAGTGGCTTTGAGTTCTGCTGAGCTTGCCCGTGCACACGATTGGGACTGAGTGTGCCGCGGGGTTCTGATGTCATCGAGGTGGAAGGCCGGCTATTAACAAGAGAGACTGTTCTTAATTCTCTCTTTGGTACTCCCCCATGGGTAGGCTGGCGGGCTGTTCACTGGCCATGACCTTACCTGAGGGAGGGCCGAGTCAGGTGAACAGGGGAGAGCTGATATTATAAGCAAACAATTTACCCCTAACCCCAACCTTTCTCAAACTAACACCCGCCTGACCGCACGAGAAGGGGACTGGGAGGAGAATGGTCCGGCTTGGAGCCCACCCAAGGGCGAAGGGCCTTCAGGGTTACTCAGAAATAACTAGAGCTTAAATGCTCAAGAGCCTTGAGAACAAGGCTAAATCCAAGCTGCTCTGGCTTCCACTCAGCAGCCAGAGAGCAGGAACTTGCCAGAAGGTTCTTACGGGAGCCATGCACTCTGAGAACATTCCTGTCACGACAAGAAAAGGGCCAAAAGGTGCACGAGAAGTGGGTCACCTTAGTTGAGTCGGTGTTTCCTTTCTCTGTGTGTCTCCTGTAGCCCAGGCTGGCCTCACACTCACTAAGTAGCCCAGGCTGGCCTCACACTCGCTCTTCCTGCTGCCTGCTGTATACGCTGCTGGGGGCTGCGCCCAGCTCTTCATGCATGCTAGGCAAGCACCCTCCCAGCTGAGCGGTGTCCACATCAGGACACTCGCAAAGTTCCCTGATGGTTCTCTGCACGTCGACAGGGTGGGGGAAGCTTGAGCGGCCCACTTCAGCCTTGAACTTGGTTTCACTTGTGATCTTGCATAATGCTCTCTTAGAACAACCTCCCTTCTCAGTGTGGGGCAGAAGGTTCCTCTAGCCCTCTGAGATCAGCCTTATAGGGCCAGCACTACCCCCTCTTTATGAATCAGGGTAGGAACTCAGACCTCTCAGTGTGGGAGTCAGCAAACTTCATTCGCTCAAGCAAGATTTCTGAGGTGTTACTGGCTGAAAGCCTGGAAGAAAAGTGCTAGACCATGGCGGATGCTGTCATTACTCAGGTGGCCCCTGTGTAACGAGGCACACAGTCAAATAAGAGAACGCCTGGTAGTGAGGGTGATGTGAGCCCGAGGGGTCGAGGAAGGCTTCCGGGACAAAGGGTGTTCACCCCAGGATGGGAGGGTGCATCAGCGCTAGTTCAGCAAGGGTAGGCACTGAGGGAGAGGCCCCCGGAGGCAGGGCTGGGGAGACAGCCGATGGATGGAACACTTGCGTAGCTTGCGTAGCATGCTCCCAACGGATGAGATGGGGTGTTTTCAGGGTGGTGAGGTCAAGCCCAGGGCGGACAGTACAGGCCTGGGCATATGTTCCTTGTGGATGGACAATAGGGGGAGACTGTCAGCATCTGCTGTGGTCCAGTGGCCAGACTGTCAGTACCTGTAGGTCTCAAGCTGGTGGAGCTGGTGGAGCTGGTGGAGCTGGTGGAGCTGGTGGAGCTGGTGGAGCTGGTGGAGCTGGTGGAGCTGGTGGAGCTGGTGGAGCTGTGGACCTGAAACTGCCAGTTTGGGGGTGGGGACTGAAAGCTTTATGGGAAAAGTCAGAGCCTGTGTGTGAGACAGACCTTTTAGTTTTAGTGCTGAGAAGAGATAAAAGGAAAAGGCTTGGGCTGGGGAGAAGGCCAAGGTGGGGATCTGAGTCTGGAAGTCAGTGATCATTTGGACAGCTCTGCTGAGAGGCTTGCCCAGGAGCAGAACTCTGGAGCAGAGGATGGGCTCAAGGGAAGTCTTCACTCCGTTAAAATAGTTATTTATTTATCTATCTATTTTTGAGACAAAGTCCAGGCTGACCTTGAACTTACTATGCAGCAGAGGATGACGGTGAACTTCTAGTTCTTCTGCCTCCCCACTGGAGGTCTCAGATTAGGCGTGGGCCACCCCAGCACTTGCAGACAGCGTGTTTGTGTGACTGTGGGCTTCCCTGTGTGTGCAGATACATGTGCGTGCGTGTGTGTACCTGCCGGAGGTCAATGTTGGGAGTCTCCCTCGATTGCCCTCCACTGAGGGCTCCCTCACCGAACCTGGTGTTCCCCAGTTGGCCAGGCCGGCTAGTGGCAGCTCCAGAGATCTGCCTGTCTCTGCCCTGCTACCCTTTCCCCAGCATGGGGGTTACAGGGACACACCAACCACCAGGCTTTTTCCGATGCATCAGCGTCTCTCCAGCCCAGGTTTTTATGGGGTACCACCGACTATACCCCATCTCCTTTATATGCTAAGCAAGGCTCATCTCCAACCCCAATACGACTGTTTGTGGGGCCTTGTGTCTGTGTGGCCATCACTGAGCTGTGGCTTCAGCTTCGGCTTTTGTCTTTGAGGATGAGAGATGGGAGCCTATTTTGGATGCTAATCAAAATGGGACAGAAGAAAAAATGTCTTAAGAGGGCAGAGAGCTGAGAGGGCTTTGCTGAATGGAGCCAGGCCCTAGGCACAGGTGGGGCTCGCAAGGGGAAGGAAGGAGGTGGAAAGTAGCATGGGGGCGCTGTGGGCTGCTGGTTCCCAGGGCAGTGGGTCCAGGTCTGTGGCTATTGTGTTTCCTAACAGTGGAGTCAGGCATGGAGACTTGAGGTCAGGGGAAGGGCTCCAGAACTGTTGCCTTCACCTTCTGCTGACACGCTGGCCTGATAGATTGCTGTTTTTCATCTGATCTCTGCCTTCTCTCCTCTTCCTTCACTACCAAACACACACAGCTGAAGTTTATGGTGGGCAAGCAGGAAAATAGATGTATGTGTGTGTGTGTTTGTGTGTGTGTGTGTGTGTGTGTGTGTGTGTGTGTGTGTGTGAAAGAAAGAGAGAGGTTGTCTTCTGGTATTGTTTTTCAGTTTGCTATCCATTTTGTGTGTTTGGGTCTTTTTCTTCTACATTTATCTGTTTGTATGTGTGAGTGTCTGGAGGAAGGGTACATGTGTGCCATGACACACGTGCGGGAGTCAGGAGATGACTTCTTGGTGTTGAGCGCCTGAACTTACTGAGCCATCTTCCAGCTCCCCCTTGTTTTCTGAGATAGGCTATCTTGTTGGGTAGTAGTCAGGTGAGCCAGCCATCCCCAGACATCTGCTCATCTCTGCCTCCACCATGGGGTTGCAAGCCACATCACTCAAGGCTCTCAGGATGCTTCAAGTTATCTTAATTACATACTTCCTTCATTCCAAAAACAAAACACAAAACAGCTGTGTTAGGGCCCTTTGGAGAATTAAAACAAGCACAGTCTGAATTTATCCTCAGAGTTAGCTCAGGTAGATACTGGGGAACTTTTTCTTTTAAAGGCTAGGATGACAATACCTTGGCTTTGGGCTCACGGATGCCATCTTCTCCCATCATCTTCTCTTCCTCTTCCTTCTCTTCTTAACAAAGCTTTAAATGTGAAACCAAACCTGGGGCTGTGATGGCTCAGCAGGCAAGAGTGCTGGCCAGGTGGTCCAAGGGCGCACATAAAAGGCTGGAGTGTGGGGTGCATCTGCAATATGGCACCCCATGGGTGGGCGAGGGAGATCGGAGAGTCAGAACCTCTTAGAGCCGTTAGCTTGGAGTAGCCAGCACAGCAGCAGGAACAAGCCAGCCCCCGTCTCAACAAGGTGGAGGGCAAGAACTCACTCCTGAAACGTATTCTCTGACTTCTGCATGTGTGCCATGGTGTGTGTGTGTGTGTGTGTGTGTGTGTGTGTGTGTACACCATGCGTATGCGTGGCACTCACATAGGCCAGAGGAGGGCATCAGAATCTCTGGAACTGGAGCTCTGATGCTTTTAAGCCTCCATGTGAGAAGCCAGGAATCAAACCTGGGTCCTCTGGAAGAGCAGCCAGTGCTCTTAACCGCTGAGCCATCTCTCCAGACCCTAGCAATTATTCCATTTGAGCTGACCATACAAAAACAGGCTGCAGTCACTCGTAGCTCAAGAGGCCTGTTCTCTGACTCCTGACCTAGTGTAAAAGGCAGGTGTGTGCTCCAATACAGGATAATTGAGACGCAGAGTAGCTTGTGCAGAATTTGAGAACACAGGCTCTTTTGTCGAAGGGTTTACGCTTGACCCAGTCTCTGGTAAGCTGCACGACCTTGGGGAGAGTGGCTGTCCTCTTAGGGCCTTGGTCTCCCGCCTGTGCAGGGTAAAGTTGAGTAAACATGTCACATGTGAAGCTGGGAAGTGCTCAGTAAAGTTTAACCATTGTCTCTGTTAGTAAGCACTGCGATGGCAGTCAGAGGAAAGAGTTATCTGTCCACGCTGGACTCCTGGGATGCCTCACAATAGGGAAGTGAACTTGACCTGGCCCTGAAGAGTAACAGTGAAAGCGGCCGTGAAAGTCAAGATCAGGAAGGTGACAGTGCAAAATAGGTTGGTGATTGACAGTTCCCTGGAAAGGCAAATATAGACAAGAGGACTCAGAGAGCTACAGTCCCCAGAGCCTTTCCCCGAGAGACCCAGTTCAGAAATGGCCAGTTGCTTTATCCGATGGCTCTGTTGTGGCTTGTGTAGAGCAAGGTAGAGCCCTCCTCTGAGCCGGGCCTGGGAGCTGCACATTCCACTCCCCATAACTCCCTCCCAACCCACCAGCTACGGTCACTTCCTTGGGAGGGTATGGCTGTCCAAGAATTCCCAAATGGCAGACATCACCAAAGCCTTGCCAAGGTTCTTAGGCCAGCAGAAAGGAAGACTTCACATTACAGAGAGTCAGGTAACCATGGCAAGAAGGAAGTGGGTTCATTCGCAGTCTGAGTAAGAGAGCCCCATCTGTCTGGTCCTGCTCTCAGATACGCCTCATCTTCAGAGATGGAGGCTTCAGCTCCTTATCCTGCATCTATTAAACATTGGCATCACAAGCCGGGCGTGGTGGCACATGCCTATAATCCCAGCACTTGGGGAGGCAGAGGTAGGTGGATCTCTATGAGTTGGAGGCCAGCCTGGACTACAAAGCAAGTCCAGGACAGCCAAGGCTACACAGAGAAACCCGATCTTGAAAACAAAAACAAACATTGGAATCACTTAGCTTTTCCAGTCTGTCTACCAAGGAGACAATAAAAGAGATGAAAGGAGAGACTTTTACAGATCTTCCTGTAAGATAAGTAAGCTTGCTGTTAGGTCTATACTCAGCTCCCGTGAAGCCGCTCACTACTGGTCATCAGCTCTGTATCTCACTCCCCATCCCTGGGAGCCTAAAAAGACGAGGTTCTGAGTCTAGATGAAAGTGGTTACCCCAACAGGCCGGTGAGGCCTTCTGGTGCTCATCAGCTCCTCTGGTGCCTTCCAAACATTCTGCATGTGTGTTAACACTCCAGCATGGCTCTTATCTGCTACAGTCATTTCAAACTCACTGCCAAGTTGGGTTGATGAACCTTGGGTATGTGTTTAAATCGGTTGTAGAAAGGACTGTTTCACACACCTACCTTTATGCATGTACTTTTAAAAATACTATATATTATTTACTTATTTGAATGTGTGTTTGTGTCCCTGCGTGTGTATAAGCATGTGTTACAGAGATCATGTGGAGAGCAAAGCTCACTTTGTGGGAGTCTGTTCTCGCCTTCCCTGTCCTTCCCTCACATGGGGCTCGGAGGACTGGACTCCAAGGCTAGCACCTTAGACTCTGAGCCATCTCATCAACCCTGTGTGGTTTTACATCGCATGAGTTTGTCATGTAAACTGTGAAAGTAGGACAGAGTTTGCTTACTTCTTTTATTCTTTAAATTTTTAAAAATTGGATTTATTCATTTTATTTTATGTGTGAGCGTTTTGCTTACACATATGTATTTGTACCACATGTATGCCTGCTGCCCTCAGAGGTCAGAAGAAGCCATTGGCTTCCCTGGCTCTGGAGCGACAGATGGCTGTGAGCCACCATGTGGGTCCTGGGATCAAAACTGGGACCTCTGTGAGAGCACGCGTGCTCCTAACTGCTGAGCCATGTCTCCAGCCCCAGGTGCCCCATCCTTAATAAGTGTCCACTCCATTTCTGCACACCCTTCTTGTAAAGGACAGAATCCAGACAGTACTTGCTGAGGCCACTCTAGGAAAGTGGCAAGTGGTTTGTAACTGAATTAACACTCTCTTTCAGCTTTTGCTGGGAGTCCTGACATGACTCACCAGGAAGGTTAAGTAGCTTTGCTGGATGGTGGGGATCAGCTCACCATCATAGTTCTTTTAATGAATCTATGGGCTGGGGAGATGGCTCGGCAGTTAAGAGCATTTGCTGCTCTTCCAGAAGACTGGGGCTCAATTCCAGTATCCACAGTGGAAGCTCACAACTGCCTCTAACTTCAGTCTCAGGACATCTGCTGCCCTCTTCTGGCCTCTGCAGGCACTGCACTCATGTGCTGCACTTACTTTGTACATGCAGGCAAAACACTCAAACACATAAAAGGAAATAAATAAATTGCCTTTTTAAAAATAAATGAGTCTGTTACACATATAAGAATGAGTTTCAAGGCTATTGAGTTGGGCCAGTGGATAAAGGTGACTGCTGCCAAATCGTATGACCTGAGTTCTTTCTCCGGGGCCCACATGGTAAAAGAGGAGAGCCAACTCCTGAGGATTGCTCTCTGACCTCTACAAGGACACTGTGGCATTCCCGTGACCACAAAATCACACATACACTCAAATATCCCAAATAAAAAATGTAATAAAAACATTTCAGTGTATTACAAATGGGCCTTAGACAGGTGCTGTTTAAGGTGAACTTTGGGGTCCTGAATCCGGGGTGAGAAACGTACAGAATAAAGTCAGGAGTAGCACAAAGTGACCACAGGAGGAGTGTGGACTTCATGTGTCCTAGGTAAGTATAAGTTCATGTATGAAAGCAGCTAGGTGCGGTGGAAACCTATCAACCCAGCAATTGAGAGTTCACGAGCATCCTTAGCTGCCTAGCAAGTTCAAGGCCAGCCTTGGCTATAAAAAAGAAAAAAAAAATCAAACAAAAAAGAAACAAAAAAATGTCACACAAATATATATGTATATTTCTTTTAAACCATTTTTATCTTTTATTTATGTGTGTATGTGTGGGAGAGTGGATTTGTGCACATGTGTACAGGTGCCCGAGGAAACCAGACAAGGGCATAGAATCCCCCAGAGTTTGAATTACAGGCAGATTGTGAGCACAGGACACACGTGTTGGGAACTGAGCTTGAATCCTCCACACAGGCAGGACTGGCTCTTAACCACTGAGCCATCTCTCCAGCCCCAAACACAATTCTTTATTTTTTAAGATTTATTTTATTTTATGCCTGTAAGTGTTTTGCCTGCCTGCATGTAGTATGTGCGCCATACCCATACAGCGTCTTCAGAGGCCAGAGGGGGCATCACAGCTCCTGGAACTGGAGTTACAGGCAGTTGCAGGCTGACACTTGTGTACTGGGGCCGGATCCTGGAGCCTTTGCAAGAGAAGTTGGTGCCCTTAACTGCTGAGCTCTGGCTCCAACCCTACCAATATGTTTCTTAAAATAAGAAATGTTTAGAATCAACATAGCCTGAGCATCAGATGTTTCATTCCTCAGGAGATTGAATTGCATTTTAAAAAATTATTTAAAAGTGCCATGTGTGGCAGGGCATAGCTGTAATCCCAGTCCTTAGAAAGCAGAAGCAGGAGGGTCATAAGTTCAAGTTCAAGATAAGCTTGGGCTACATAGGGAACTGTCTTAGTATTTCTATTGCTTTAATGAAATACCATGACTAAAAGTAACTTGGGGAGGAAAGGGTTTATTTGGCTTACGCTTCCACATCCGAGTTCATCACTGAAAAAAGTCAGGACAGGAACTCAAGGTCAGAGGTCAGAGGTCATGGAGGTCATGGAGGAGTGCTGCTTACTGGCTTGCTCTTCATGGCTTGAGCAACCTTTTTTATTTTTATTTTTATTTTATTTTTTTAAGAACTCAGGGCAATGGGCTGGGCCTTTTCTCAACAACCACTAATTAAGAAAATGCCCTATAGGTTCATCTACAGCTAGATCTTATGGAGGCATTTTTCTCAACTGAAACTCCCTCCTCTCTGATGACTAGCCAGCACAGGGACCTCATATTAGAAACAGAACAAAAACCAAATTCTACTGAGGCAATAGCCCAATTGGTAGAGTGCAGAAACCGGAGTTAGAGATGGCTTGAGCCACAGGTGGGTGCTGGGGTCAAGCCAGTGCTTTTCACAGCCCAGTGGTCTCCACGTTCCTCCGGTGTCTTCCCTTTAACCGACACTGACAGCTGATCTGTAGCACTCTGAAGTTCTGGTGTCCTCAGTCTGGGATTCAGCTTGGACATCTTAGCTCAGGCTGGCCTCACACTTGGGCATGTCGCTGTGAAGCATTTTGAACCTCTTTGTTTAAATGATTATTTATGTGTGTGCCTGCACACTCATGGATGTGAAGCAGGGGTGACTTTATGTGGGCTCCAGGCCCCAAACTGAGACCACTAGACTCCTGGCAAACACCCTTTCCCACTTAGCCATCTGCCCAGCCAACTTTGAATTTCTGATCTTCTTGCTCTTACTCCCTGCTTCCCAGGTTCCTGCGCCATCCTCGTGGTTTGTTCTTGTTGTTGTTTTGCATAGGGTCTCGCTATGTAGCCCTGGCTGGCCTGGAAGTCACTGTGTAGACCAGGCTGGCTTCCAACTCACAGAGATCCACCTGCCTCTGCCCCCTGAGTGCTGGGATTAAGGGTGTGCAGCACCACACCTATCTGTGCAGGCTTGTTTTTCATGTGGTGCTTGGGGATCAAACGCAGGCTTCCTGCATTGAAGGCAAGCACTCCGCTGATGGGCTCTCAGCCCTTTCTACACCTTTCTTGTAGACAGCTTCTCCCCATGCCTGGGGTTTGTGTCGGGAGCCTGGACTGTTCCTGGTGTCTAGCCCTGGGACACTTGTCCTTGTTATGTCTGGATCGGTGGCCAGCAGTGGGAGTTACCAGCCTCAGAAAAGGCCTCAGGTCTGGGCCTCCCTCTTTGTGACAGAGAGCTGCTTTCTGGAACATGTGACTCTTTAAGGTCCTGCTCAGAGAAGGGGGCACCTGGCTCCTGGCTCCTGCCTCCAGCAGGCACGGAATGGAGGCCACAGTGTTGACCAGGACTGGATGAAATACCTAAAAGTCTTTTTCCAACTCCGAGATTTTCTTTCCACTTGACCTGCTTCTCTGACGCTAATTCACGCTTTTGAAGCCAACTGTGGTATAAAGGCTGCCTTGCAGTGAATTGTTTGGGGTCACATGGACCACTCCCTCAGGCATCCACCAGCTGGTGAGCCTGGCTTTACCCAGAGGCTTTAGAAGGAGCCTGTGCCTTTATTCACTTTAGAAGATAGTTAAGTATTTGGGATATAGGAAGTTCAAATTTTGTGAGGGTCGTGTGTATTAGAGTGCTCCTCCATGCGCCCCTCACCCCGCTTTCAGCTGTTACCATGAACTGCCATGGCCAATCCCCGCACACTGCCCTGACACACCACGTCGCGTTAGCCCAAATTCCAGCTACCACATCATTCCACATGCAAATGGTTGAGTTTGTCTCTCAAAAACAAGGACACCTTTAAATTTTTTTAGATTTATTTGTTGTTATTATGTGTGTGTGTGTGTGTGTGTGTGAATTGTATACCGTGTGTATTCTTGATGCCTTGAGTTCAGAAGAGGGCATTGGCTCCCCTGGAACTGGAGTTCTGGATGGTTGTGAACTGCTAAGTACTAGGACTGAAACCCAGGTTCTGTGCAAGAGCAACAAGTGCTCTTAACCGTTGAGCCAACTCTCCAGCTTGAGGTCTCCTTCTCTTTATTGTACCTGCAATAACACTATCATATCTGGCTAGCCTGAAATGGAAAACCTGAGGTCCCAGCATGTGGGAGACTGAGGCAGGAGGCTCTTAGTTCTAGACTAGCCTCGGCTACATGAAGAGCAAGATCCATTCTCTAAAATAAAATAAATTACAATAAAACAATTGGTATATCTAAGAAGAAATGACAATAATCTGTTAATTTTATCAGATTATGCATGCAGTGCCCACATTTCTTTGATTGTTCAAAAGCACAATTGATTGGGCTGGGTGTGGTGGGTGCACACTTTAATCCCAGAACGTGGGAGGCAGAGGCAGGTGGATCTCCGTGGGTTCAAAGCCAGCCTGGCTCACACAGTGAGTTTAAACCAGCGGAGACTTCCTGCACTGAATGATACAAGCCTGAAATAATTTTAGTAGACATTTCCTGCTCTGTGTTTATCCCTGGCAGTTGTGACTGAAGTGGCTGCATGGATTGTCTCAGCTGGCTTTCCATGCTCCTGGGCTGTTTATCATGTCCCTGTGCTGGCTGTGTCTTTCTGCCCTCCTGAACCTTGCTCTAAGATCAGAGGAGAGACTGGCTTATTTGCCTCTCTCTCATTTTCTGTTTTGTAATCTGTGGTGCACTCTCCCACCAGGGGGTACTTGTGTTCCATTGATCTTTGTGGTGTGTGTGTGTGTGTGTGTGTGTGTGTGTGTGTGTGGTGTGGTGTGTGTGTGTGCGAGCATTTCCATGTGAGTGAATGCAGGTACCAACCTGTCTGAAGACATGTCTGTTGTCTTTCAACAATCTAACTGCTTCACAACCTTCTGTGGGCTTTCCTGTCTTCAGCTGCTACCTTCCCACGGGAGCACGATGCTTTACAGTGCCAATGGCACCTGGCTTTTATGTGGGCTTGAGGGATCTGAACCCATGACCCTTAGATTGTATGACAATCCATCCTTGTGCCTCTGCAGTCAATATTGCTCGTCTATGCAGAGCTTTGCTTAGAACATTCTATTTTAAATTTAAATTTTTATCATTTTAAATTATGGACAGATGGGCATTGTGCACATGAACGTGCTTGCCTGCTGAGCTCCTGGAGCTGGGGTACAGGGAGTTGTGAGCTGTCTGATGTGGGTGCTGGGAGCTGAGTCCTCTGCAAGGGCAGCCAGCATTCTCCAGCTGAGCCATCTCTCCGGCCCTAGTCTAGGTTCTGGCATTCCGAGAAAGGAATGTGTTACTGCATTTGTAGTGACCAAGAACCCCAGGTCACTAGTGAACAGCCATATTTTCCTTCCTCGTCATTCCTCCCAGGGATGGCTCATTTTCTGGGATTTTCTTCTTAGGTTGAAGGAGTTTTGTTATAAATGGTTAGTCTGCAGTGTTCTGCAATGAAATAATGTATATCATGGTACATTACTTTTCTTTGAACTTGGTCAGTGTCTGTCTCAAACAAAACAAACAAAAAACAAGATAAGGAGGCTGGAGAAACAGCTTTAGAGTTTGGTTCCCAGAACGTGCATGGTGGCTCACAACCTCTCTCATGCTGGTTCCAGGGCATCGGACACCTTCCTCTGGTCTCTGTGGACATGCACACAATGCACTGATGTACAGACAAACACACAAATACATAAAGTAAAAATAAACCTTTAAAACAACACAAAGGCCGATGCAGCCTCAGGAACAGCACCCACAGTTGACCTCTGGCTGGCACGTGCATGCAATCTTAGTTCAGCTGTGGTGATGCACCCCGAGAATCCCAGGACCTGGGAGGCTAACGAGGGAGTTATGAGTTTGACACCAGCCTGGGCTACAGAGACCTTGAAGAAGGAGGAGGAGGAAGGAGAATGAGAACGAGAAGGCAAAGGACAAGGAGAAGAAGAGACAGTGGGTGAGATGAAGGTGCCAGGCCTAGCGACTAAGTTTGACCCCTAGAACCTGCATGGTGGAAGGAGAAAACCAACCCCACAACTCAGATCATCAGGGCTGGCAGCAACACCCTACCTGCTGAACAGCCTCACTGCTCCGACTGGAGCTTTTCCACGTTGAGGTTTATATCTGCTAAGACACGTCTACTCTCAGTTCTCTTCCTTTTTAGACATTCCCCACTGTCTCCAGAAACTGTTTTTCAGAGGGACTTTTTAAGTAGATGGCCCAGAACAATTCCTTTAGATTCCTATTGGTGCAGGTAGAAGCTGCCCAATAGCTTGGAGGCGACGTGTCACTCTGGTGGGCTGGAGTCGGCGGCTAGGATGCTTTGACCCTCCCAGCTGTCTGGAGCTGCCTCTGGATGGGTATCCTGGCCAGATGCTGCCTCTGGCTGGGTGTCCTGGCCAGATGCTGCCTCTGGATGGGTATCCTGGCCAGGTGCTGCCTCTGGCTGAGTGTCCTGGCCAGGTGCTGCCTCTGGATGCGCATCCTGGCCAGGTGCTGCCTCTGGATGGGTATCCTGGCCAGATGCTGCCTCTGGATGGGCATCCTGGCCAGATGCTGCCTCTGGATGGGCGTCCTGGCCAGGTGCTGCCTCTGGATGGGTGTCCTGGCCAGGTGCTGCCTCTGGATGGGTATCCTGGCCAGATGCTGCCTCTGGATGGGCGTCCTGGCCAGGTGCTGCCTCTGGATGGGCGTCCTGGCCAGGTGCTGCCTCTGGATGGGCGGCCTGGCCGGGTGCTGCCTCTGGATGGGCGTGCTGGCCTGGCCGGGTGCTGCCTCTGGATGGGCGTGCTGGCCAGGTGCTGCCTCTGGATGGGCGGCCTGGCCAGGTGCTGCCTCTGGATGGGCGGCCTGGCCAGGTGCTGCCTCTGGATGGGCGGCCTGGCCGGGTGCTGCCTCTGGATGGGCGTGCTGGCCAGGTGCTGCCTCTGGATGGGCGGCCTGGCAGGATGCTGTCTCTGGATGGGCGGCCTGGCAGGATGCTGCCTCTGGATGGGCGGCCTGGCAGGATGCTGTCTCTGCTTGCTGTCTCAGGCCTTCCCACTTCGTCACCTTCAACCCCGAGGGCAAATTTTCTTACATAGATGCCTTTAGTGTCTTCCTTCTCCAGGTGGCATTTGCACTTTAACAGGAATGTGAATTCAGAGTCAAACTCTAGAGGAGGAAGCATGGAACCTTAGGCCCTGTGTAGTAGAACCCAGGGGAAGCATCATCAGGCATGTGTGAGCAGGCATGTGAGCAGAAGTTGACCTCAAGTGTGCTTCTCAGGAGTTCTACACCTTAGCTTCCTTGAGACAGAGGTCCTCGCTGACCAGGGCCTAAACAATTCAGCCGCCCTGGCCACTGAGCCCCAGGGGTCCTCCTGTCTCACTCCCCAGTGCTGGGGTTACAAGCATACATCCCACAGCTGGCTACTCATGTGGTTCCTGGGATTGGATTCAGGTCCTTATGCTTACCCAGCAAGCACTTTGTTGGCACAACCATCTCCTCAGCCGGAGAGAATGCTTTTTGTCAGGGAACATTTTCCCCCGTCCCCAGCAAAACACACGAAGCACTTACACATACCAGTTGATACTAAAACAAACAAACAAGCAACCCCACCAATTTTATTGTTATAAAATAACCTGATATTGTCTCCTTAAGTAGTAAATGATGTACAAGGTACAGCACTGTTCAACCATCAATCCTAATGTCAAACTACTTTTTTCCCCCGGGAAGGTTTCTTCTTGCCCTTTTTTTTTCTTTTTTTCCCCGGCTTGCCGGGTTCGTTCGGCTTGACAGGCAGCCAGCCACCCTAAGAGATCCTCCAACAGAATCCACCCACTGGCTTGTGTCTATGCATGTGACAACACTTTTCCTGGGGAGACACACGTACACATCTGCTCACCCCAGGGGGGGCGCCATGGCAGACCACAGCACAGGTATCACCGAAGTACAACTTGGTGAGCCATGAGTTTCCTTGCAGTTCTTTAGAGGGATGTGTACAGCAGTGCTTCCTGGGACAGAAGTGACTCAGCCTACCCCAGCATGGGTGACAGCTCACGAAAGCTGGACACGTGAGCACAGAGCTCAGCCTGCAGACAGCCCAACAGGCTGGAGAGTGCCTCCTAGTGACTCAGCTGTCTACACCTCTCCCAGGCAGCTCCACTGCTCCTCTGAGAAGGACTCTCAGCTTTTGTTACTGACTCTGTCAGAGGGAGGCCTAGTGAGTCTGGTCAGCTTCAGGGACTTCCTAAAGCTATTTGAGTTTTTTTACCTTCTTCCTGTTTAAGGAGCTTCCTGCACCGTGCGATGTTTCAGTTTCAGAGGAAACTTACACGCTTACACAACACTTAGGGGAGAGCTGGGAGAGGCCTCCTCAGGAGGGCACTGGCCATGCTCAGCCCCATTCTGCCTCTTCCAGGTGGATAAAATTTGAAGAAAAGGTGGAGGAAGGAGGGGAGCGCTGGAGCAAGCCCCACGTGTCCACACTGTCCCTGCACAGCCTCTTCGAGCTCCGCACCTGCCTGCAGACAGGGACGGTGCTGCTGGATCTGGACAGTGGCTCCCTGCCACAGATCATAGGTGAGGCAGCCCCCCAGCCTCGTGTCAACCCTCCAGTCTACACGACTGAGCAACTCCACACTCGCCTGCTTCTGCAGAGGTGGGTTTTGACTCTGGTGCTGGGCAGGCAGTGTTTCAGCTGCTCCTAGTTTCCACACTATGCAGACCTCCGACTGGGAAAAGAACATCCTTGAAATGTGGTTCAGCAAGGTAGCAGACAGGGAGAGTCCTCGAATGAGCAGAGGGCTGTTGACATGGCAACTTGTTGCTTTTTGGAGGAACATGGACCATCTTTCTTCTTTGTGTCAAATGAGGGTGTGGCTTGCCTCCTTGTCCCTACGCATCCGGGTGATTTGTTCTCTCTAGGCCATTTGGTTTTGCTACAACTATTTCTTCTCTAAAAAAGAATTCATTTGGGGATGAAAATCATTTATCACAGCACCTTTGTGCCTCCCAGCACACTTTCATGGGTCCTATTTAATGTACTTTACAAACAGGGATATAAAGAGCATAGGCTTCTGTCCACACATGCACACACATCCTGGAGACGTATACACAACCTTATACATGAAGAGATTGGGGTTGGTGGCCCCGATGGTCAGTGGCAAAGCCACAGGACTATTTTCAAACCCTTGCTCATTTTCAGTCCAGCTGAAAAAGGACTGAATCAAGGGAAGAATCAAGACCTCAAAGTCTTGGGCTCTTTCTGTCCCACACGGCCTGGCTTGTTGGTTTCTCATCCAGATGATGTCATTGAGAAGCAGATAGAGGACGGACTTCTGCGACCAGAGCTCCGGGAAAGGGTCAGCTATGTGCTCCTGAGGAAGCATCGTCACCAAACCAAGAAGCCCATCCACCGCTCCCTGGCAGACATTGGGAAGTCGGTCTCCACCCCGAGTGAGTAGAGCTATTTGCTGGTGGGCACTGGGAAGGTGGCGAAGTGAGCCCGCCTTAGTGGCTGGAAGTATCTGACTTCATGATCCTGAAGAAAGTCTGAGGTTGGGGGCTCCCCAGCCTCCTTCTCTGGAGGGCCTAGGGGGGTCCCAGCCATACTCCATGTTGTGCCTGACACCAGAGCACAGCAGTCTTAGAAACAGATGGCTCACAGCCTGCATGGCACATTGCCATGGCTTGAGACCTTGAAGTCCATCCCAGAGCCTAGAGAGATCTGGGTTCTGTTGGTGTGGAGCACATCCTGGAAAGAGAGATGGGCCGGAGCCTCCGGGAGACCCACACAGCACTAACGATACCTTTGCATCAAAAGCGTTTTCCACTAAGAGTTTTCTGCCTCCAAGAGAAGCCAGAAACCTCTGTAGAACACAGAGTGTGTGAGGATGGTGGGAGCATTGAGGGCACCTCTGGTGGGCCAGGCATCTAGAGCTCTAACTAGAAAAGCCTGGGGCTATGAGGGAAGAGTAGACTGTCTACTCTAACCAGGATGAAGGGGCAGTCTGCTGCACCCCGGGTCAGGGTAGCCAGCTGTGTGCCTGTTGCTCTTTCAGCTGTACAACTATTTGCCAGGGTCCTCTGGAACAGTGGCTGGTGCTCTTAACCACAGAGCCGTCTCTCCAGCCCCATTCCTGTGTAATCTTAATCACACTATTCCTTTAAAAATTATTCTTGGAAGGGGAGATGAGTCTTGTAGTGGCTTCACGAGTTTGAAGTGACTACAGAGTCGGTGTGCCAACCGGGGAGGCTGCGGCTATGAGGTTGCTGAGCCACACACCTTCCTTCCCCTCCCAGATCGCAGCTCTGGCCGGAGCCCCTCCACAGGCCCGGCTCTGCACCGCTCCACGGAGGACCTGAGGATTCGGCAAAGCACCAGTTATGGTCATCTGTGTGAGTGTTGTCTGCCTATCAGGAACAGCAACCTGCTGACTGTGGCAGCTGAGGAATGTCTACACGTCGATAGATGGAAAGGGTTGAGCCCAGGGTCTAGCTTGCTTGAGACACCACCAGGAGAAAAACAGATTTCCCCTAAGCCTAGGCTTGCCCCAGGGCCTGCTTTACCAGCATAATACTCCTTGCCAGGAGCGGAGCTCAACCAAGTCCTGGCATTATCAGCACTGGTGCATTGATCTCAGTCAATCGTTTGCCCTATTTTCTGGTGAGAACCCTTGCTAGTAATGGCACTGAAGTAGTCCCCGGGGTTGAAGGTGCAGCTCAGTAGTAGAGAGCTCGCATCTTTAAAGCAAGATGTTTGATTCCCAGCACCACAAAATCACAAGCAAAATAAAACAGAAGGCTTGCTGCGGCCAGTGGCTAAGGCCAGCCTGGGCTACACAGTGAGTTCCAGGCCAATCTAGTTACAGGATGTGAGACTCTCAAAACAAACAAATAACAATTAACCAAACCAAACCAATGACCTAAAACATCCACCTAAGCCCTTTGCCCAAGAGCATCCAAGACACCCCTCACCACCACAAAAAATAAATATGAGCATGGTCAGTCGCAATGATCAGGGGACTGTGAGGTCAAAGGTCACAGGCAGCCTTTTTCAGGCTCATCTATGGTGAATAGTAAGTTGACCTGTGGGCACAGTGGCACATGCCTATGATCTCAGTGCTCTGGGGTTGGAAGTAGGAAGGTTGAGAGTTTGAGTTCAGGGGTGATGGAGAGAGGAGAGAGCAAGAACTGGCAAGCTCATGCTCTAGCCTATAGCAGCTGCCTGCCTGCTACTATGCCCCAATCCAACCCTCCCTAGTGTTTGGTTGCCCTTGCTTCGTATGTGACCAGGGGTGGTGGTCGGTAGGCAGAAATTTGCCCTGGAAAGAGCTCTGCTCAGCTAGCTCTGCGTATGGAGACCCTCTTGTTCAGCAATGCTCAGTGGTGCCCCAGACAAGAGTCACAAGGACTGATTGTTGCTTTGTGTGAACTGGGTCGTCCGTAGCCCAGGCCCTCTGAGGTAGCCCAGTGCACAGATGGCAACGGACGCCTCAGAGAGGAGGAGACATGCAACTGAGTCCCAGAGAACAGAAAATACCTTTTCATTAGAACGTCTTGTTATGGAGTGAGCCCAAAGATCAGCATGAAATAAAGCCAGGGAACAAAGAGACACAGGAATTCTAATGCCAAGGCACAGACATCAGTTGATGGAAGCTGCTGCTGAGGAGAGAGCATCCTCTCAGCTCACCAGGAGCAGGAGGCTAAGGGTCAGACAAAGGCCTGGTGCCTTCAGTCAAAAACCCCAAAGATGTCGCTCTGAAGGAGAGGGGACCCCAAAGACCCGAAAGATCTGTGTGCCATAGTTAGATTTTCATCTGAGAAAGAAAAGAGGCCAGGCATGCACTCAGGAGAAGAGGGGACAGAGGGAGAGGGGGTGTAACTACTGGGAGGAAGGGGAGGGAAGGGTGAGGGAGGAGCCAAGAAGGCCTCCTGGGATGTTAAATGGCCAAAGGGTGGATGGAGGGAGTGCCGAGTGTGGGGGCTGTTGATTTGGTGGAAGATAACGACCTGGGGTTTCAGATGAGGTGTCCCCAAGGTTCTCAAGTCAGAAGGGAGATGGAACTTGAGATGTGTTCTGTGCTCTCTCTCTCTCTCTCTCTCTCACACACACACACACACACACACACACACACACACACACACAGTGGGAACAAAGGTAGTGATTGACAGGGATGGAGTGGGAGATGCTTTTGAAGGGATGTTGGCAAAAACAAAACTCCATGGAGAATCAAGCAGAAAAGGATCCTGGGAAGTGAGTGGAGGAGAGAAGTGTTCTAGAAGTAAGGCTTTGGGCTACAGGCCCAAAGCCAAGGAGTCATTGGGCTGAGCATGCCCACTGGACTGCACTGCTAATGGGGAATAAAAATGGCTTCCAGAGGAAGGGGCGATTGGCAATTCAGTTCCTGTACTGTCCCCGTCTCTCCATGGACTCAGCCATCCTGCACTCTAAAGACTGTCTCTAAAGACTTTCTGGGGCTAGGAGGCTAGAGGTGAAACTGGTCTCTCTCACCAAGTTCCAGGCTAGTGATGCCTGGTACCTCATCTGAAAATACATTTCTATGTCTCTTCCCATCTGAGGCTGGTACAGACCCGTGTCTGGAGCAGACATCTTAGTGAGGTCTAAGTGAGGCTGAAGGCAGGAAGCGAGCATGCTATACGTTGAGCACTGAGTAGGGAGAAGTAGAGCCTGGAGTCTAGCTTCCTATTCGAGCAAGCTGCCCTCAAAGGGGAGGAGAGTGGAGATGCCGGCTGAAAGGGTTGCAGCACTGAGGGAAGGAAGACTTGTCATTACGAACTTAGAGGCCATGAGAGGTTCAGGGCCAAGAGCAAAGAACTGGTGAGGGTCCGGCTTCTGCTGATGGGCATTCCTTTCTCTCCTAGGTCACGCCCAGAGTCGAAGCATGAATGACATCTCTCATACCCCAAATATGGACCAGGTAGGAGAGCTCTGCCCTAGACTTCAGAGGCAGGAGGGGAAGTAGAAAGCTTTTGGTTTCAAAAGGAGAGAGGCCTTGAAAACTTTTCTCCTGCGAGGGGCCAGAAGTCCCCAGGACTAAGAATATATAGGCAACCTTCCCTAGGACATTTTTCACCAGATGACTGGAGATGTGAGGCCATAAAGACAGAGGGTGGGACAGTTTGAGGAGAGGACTCGTCTGGAACACTAGACCCGATCACTCCATCTGCTTGACCTTCTTGCCCTGGACATCTAGTAGTCAGTGGGCCTGGAGGGGGACCTCCTTCACAGTCTCAGTTATAAAGTCTGGGAACTGTAAGTTCCCCATGGGGGAACCTGGATGCATGGAAGACTCCTGCACCCTTGGAAACGGCTCCAAAGATTCCTACGAGAAAGAAGCAGGGCAAAGGGCAAGAGACCATCATGACAGACTTCTCTCCACCACCAAAGGTGAAGGCCTAGAGAGAGGTCTGGGCAGCTGAGAGTTCCAGCTGTTCCAGCAAGGCAGCTGTGGGTGAGAGCTAGTCTCAGCAATCCCAGCACTCTTCTCTGACCACTCAGCTCACACAACAGGGAAGTGTTTTAGGGTCTACTTAATGACTGGACCCTATCAGCTATGAAGGTGTAATCGGTCTATGTCTCCTCATTTACAGAACTGGAGAAAATATTTGGTTGTTTATTTCAGTCTCTTGATAATTTCTGTGAAGGTGTGTGTGTGTGTGTGTGTGTGTGTGTGTGTGTGTGTGTGCGCGCGCGCGCGCGCGCGCACATGCGTACATGCACACACAGGTACACATACACTTGAAGAGGTTAGAAGATGGCACAGTTGCCCTGGAGTTGTGAGCTGCTTACTGGATGCTGGGAACGGAACTCCAGTCCTCATAATAACAGCAAGGGATCTTGACCATTGACTTATCAGCTTTTGGGGAGATTTTATTTTTATTTGTTTTTAGTTTTTCCAGACAGGGTTTCTCTATATATCCCTGGCTGTCCCGGTACTGGCTTCATACCAATCTGGCCTCAAACTCAGAGATCCTCCTGCCTCTGCCTCCAGAGTGTAGGGATTAAAGCTGCGTGCTACCATACCTGGCCAGACCTGGAGAGGGTTTCAAGTTAGACTTCCAGGGTTCTCTGAAGTGAGAACAAGAGCATGTGCCAAGTCTTCTTGGGTGTGTCATTTTCCTCCCGGAGCAGCGGAAAAACAAATTCATGAAGAAGATCCCCAAGGACTCAGAAGCCTCCAACGTGCTTGTGGGCGAGGTGGACTTCCTGGACCAGCCATTCATTGCATTTGTCCGTCTTGTCCAGTCTGCCATGCTGGGAGGGGTGACAGAGGTCCCTGTCCCCACCAGGTGAGTCACTGAAAAGTGCCGACACACCTGTCTGCAGGGAGCCACTCCTTATGCAGTTAGAAAGCAGGGTTGTGCTTTAAATTACTGTAGAGCCCAGCCTGTTGGTGTACACCTTTATCTCCAGAACTCAGCAGGCAGATCTCTGTGGTCTGAAGCCAGTCTGCTCTACATAGAGTCCCCGGCAACAGTAAGACACTCACAGAAGAGAGAGGCATTAGGGGAGGGCAGTAGCCAGGACGTTGTTGAGTGGTCCAGACAGCAATGCCAGTGTAAGGATGCTCCCAGGAAAGCCTAGTAGGGACAGGAACAGAAATGTTTCTTCAACAAACAAAACGGTCACAGGAAGATTCTGAGGCTAGTGAGATGATTCAGTGGGTAAAGGCACTTGCCACCAAGCCAGACAATGTGACTTCAACCCTTGGAACCCACATGGTGAATGGAGAGAACGGACTTCTGTAAATTGTCTCCTAACCCTCTCCCCACATTTGCCACAGTGTATGTGGCATGCATGTGCATTCATCTATACATATATATTTATATATACATACACACAATAAATAGCTAGCCAGATAAATGTAAATGTAAAAAGAAAGAGCCAGGTAGGCTGCCACTTGCCTGTAGTCCCAGTGCTTGGGAGGGAGAGGCAGGAGGATCAAAAGTTCCAAGTCATCCTTGACAACATAAAGAGTTTGAGCTTGGGTTATAAGAGAGCCTGTCTCAAAAAACAAACAAACCAACAAAAACAGTAATAGGAGGCATTAAGATGACTCAATGGTTAATGGTACTTTCTGCTCTTGCAGTGGGCCTGAGTTCATTTCCAGCACCCATGTTGGGTGGCTCACAATCACCTGTAATTTCAGTTAAGGGGATACAGCGCCCTCTTCTGGCCTCCTCAGGCACTACGCTCACATGCACATACCTCCATACGGACATACACATAATTTCAAGTTATAATGATAATGATGGTTTTTAAAAAGATTCAAAGGAGGGAAGTTTAAAAGTTAATAATAGATACATTGAGGCCAAAAATTCTTCTCTTCACCAGTTTCTACTTTTCCCTCTTTGTTTTTTGTTTTTGTTTTTTTGTTTTTCTTCTCCATCTTCTTTGCAGATTTCTGTTCATTCTTCTAGGACCTTCTGGGAGAGCAAAGTCCTATAATGAAATTGGCCGAGCCATAGCAACCCTCATGGTGGATGATGTAAGTGAAAATATGAAGCATGAACTCTTTTCTGAGTGTTGCAGTGGCACAACCTCCCCTGCTCCCTACCATCACCAGTTATATAACAAGCATGTCTGAGCCTCTGCTATGCACCAGGGACCTAAGGATTTGAGATTTGGGGAGTAAAACCAGATTCTCTCATTTAGGAGAGGGACAGATCTGCAAAAATAAAATAACAAAAAGCAAAATAGCCATGTGCTGTCTGCCTGGGGAGCTGAGGCAAGTTCTGCAGCTGAAAAGCTAAGGTTGAGCAGGAGACAGGCAGACCAGCATGAGCTTGGGATGCTGTCCTTCCAGACAAAGGGGTCAAGGCTCAAAGAAGGGAATGGAGGTGCAGCAATGGGAGTTCAGCGTGCGTGCACCAGTGACTTGAGCCCACAACCCACACACCCTGAGAGGAGAGCCTAAAGCCCTGTTCTGTCCCCAGAGTGATGGGGCGCCTGGAGTGTTTATACACAGACGTAGCCCATCAAACCTGTGAGGTTTTTTGTTTTGTTTTGTTTTGTTTTTGTTTTTTGTTTTTTGTTTTTTTTTTGAAGCCTGACCCCTCTAGGGAGAAAGTGTGGGCAGTAATGAACGGATCTGAAAACCAGAACGTCTCAGGCTGGACTCTGCAGAGGTTTTCTTGTGTGCTTGCTTGGTGGAACACAGAAGTGAAGAAGCTCAAGCAGCTCAGCAGAAGCCCTGCAGAGGTGTTAGCGGGGTCTACGCCCAGTGTGTTCTGCCTTTGGCTCTTCCTCGTGAAGACTTGATAGAAAGCCACACAAAGGCTGGCAGAAGCTGGGGGTGGGGCTTGATTCAAGGCTAAGCGATAGAACAGGTCAGGCACACCATCAAGAGTTATAGCGGGCCACATGAGTGAGGGCACTCAGGGACCCAGATTATTGTTTGGGGTTTCTTTTTATGGGGTTCACGAGGAGGAGGAGTGTAGATTAAATATAATTTATTTATAATTACATAATAATCACTTCTCTCGTTGTTAATGTCCCTTACCATAACATCTGATTTTGATCATAAGCACACCCCAATTTTGCACGGTTATAAGATGGTAACTAGAGGAATTCCCCCTAAAAGTCCACTTAAGAGGGCAGAGTCTGACTTATTACACAAAACTAGTTCAGGCCAGATGGAACTCCCTACTTTCTTACCCAGACACAAGGACAGTGCCACTGAAAGAGAATCGATGTTTGGTGTCTATTGATGGTTGCTGAAGGGAGGAGGCCATTCCGATGTTGAGAGCAGAGGGCATGTACAGCTCAGTACAGGGGCCCCAGGTTGCTAATAAGGTGCTAGGTGCATATGCAGACAGGGGTATGTGTGCAGAATATACTCAGGGAAAGGTCTCCAGATGGGCTGTTAAAAGAGGTGAGCGTGCATTGCTCAGATCAAGAGGAGTCCCCTGTTGATAAGCTATCCTCTAAGCCTGCCTGTCTCCTGTGTCCGACGTGTCACAGAGACCTGGCTTCAGATCTAAGACGACTGTCTGCTCTCAGAACTGGCTCTTTCCCCTCGCTCCCGACTTCCCCTGCTGTCTGTCCTCAGGCCCCCACTGTAAGGCTGACATCCTGAGCACCAGCTCACTCCCAGGGGGGGAGAGCTGAGCCCCCTTTCCCCTCCCTCCTCCTTCACCAGCTCTTCAGCGATGTGGCTTATAAAGCCCGCAACCGAGAAGATCTGATCGCAGGAATTGACGAATTTCTAGATGAGGTCATTGTCCTTCCCCCTGGAGAATGGGATCCAAACATCAGGATTGAGCCGCCCAAGAAAGTTCCCTCGGCTGACAAGAGGTGTGTGTTAGCGCTAAGAGCAACGGAAGGGACTCTGGGCGGTTCATTCTCAGGGTCAGGGGCTAACACAGCCACCTGTGAACAGCTCTCAAGTCAGGGTTGGGGCGGGGGGAGAGGTATTACTGAATCATTTTCTGCCTTTAGGTGGCATTTGTATGTGTTCGTGTTTGAAGATGTGTGTGTGCGTATGTGGAGGCCTGAGCGTGGCGTCAGAAATTTCCTTCATTGCTCTCCACCTTATTCATTGAGGGGGGCCTCTCAAGATTTGGCTAGAGTGCCCAGCTTGTTTGGGGTTTTCCCTGTGCTGGAATTACACGTGGCTGCCCTGCCCAGCCGACCTTCACAAGCCTTCAGAGAATCCCAGCTCTTGCCCTCCTGTTCGTGTGCATTGCCTTAACCGCTGAGCGCTCTCCTCACCCCACCGTCATTCCCCCTCCTTTTTAAGACACTTGTTAACCTTTTGTTGTAGAGGTAAGGGGACAGTCCTGAGGGCTGGGCCCTTTCCAGGCCTGAGAGCCCTTCTCCGTCCCATGCCCCTTTCTCTTTCAGGAAATCTGTGTTTTCTCTGGCAGAGCTGGGCCAGATGAACGGCTCTGTGGGCGGAAGTGGTGCCTTGGCTGGAGGAGGCAGCGGTGGCGGAGGGGCTGGAGGCAGCGGGGCCGGCGGGGCGGGCAGCGGCGACGAGGCTGAGATGCCAGCTATGCATGAAATCGGGGAGGAGCTGATCTGGACCGGAAGGTGCTCGCTCCATGCCCGACCCTCTCTCCTTCCTGTCCTGTCCTGTTAGCTATCCTCCGGCTACTGTGTGCAGCACCCCCTAGGGACGGGGTCTGACCACTGCAGTCTTTCCGCGCTCCGGTGAATCCTCTCGGATCTTGGGAGGACTTGTGTGGGGTGAGAAGAGCAGAAATGACCCCACCCATGAGGAAGGACCCAAACTCTTCTCTAGACATCCCGTGGTACCTGTGTCCTATAGCGGCAGAAACAGTGTACCACAAATAAGGTAGTGTAAAACTGCTGAAATCCATTTACACACAGGTTTGAGATCAGAAGGCAGAACTGGAGATGTCAGCAGGGACAAGAGCCTTGTAATTCCCAGTAATTCTGGGGAAACTGAGGCAGGTGGATTGCTGCAAGTTCCAGGCCACCCTGGGTCATAGAGGGAGGCCCTACCTCCACCCTGCCCCTAAACACAGATCCCAAGGGGGCACCACTGCTTTTGGGTCTCTTAGAACCTCCTTCCCCTCCTTGGAATTCCTACGGCAGCCAGGAGTCCTGCTCCTTAACTGGGCAGCTGTATCACCACAGCTCTTGTCTGTTGTCACGTGGCCTTGTCCCTGTGTTCATGTCTTTGGGTATTGCCCTATCTCTGTAAGGGCTGGAAGGGAACCCACTGTAACGACTTCGTTGTAACTTAACTACATCTGCAAGCCCGTCCCCCTTTGTGGTCTGGTGTAACCCAGGCCGACATCAAGCTTGCTACAGCTCAGGAAGGCCTTGAGCTGATGATGCCCCGCCCCTCACTCTCCAGGGCTGAGCTCTTAAGCACCACCATGCTTGGCTTATAAACCAGGCTTTCATGCATACTAGGCAAGCACTCTACCAACTGAGCTTCATTCCCAACCCAAAGACTCTCTAAATAAAATCATGTCCACATGTACCAGGACTTGGAGATTTAATGTACCTTTTCAAAAGAAGAACAATCCAACATATAATAGTATGGGTTTTTTTTTTTTGTTTGTTTTTTTAAGCTTCATTTTCCTCTTCTTTTGTTAAAACAAGAGAAAATTGGCTGGTCTGAGTTTGTTGGCTGTTCCAGGAGTCAGCCAGGTTGACCTAGGTTTAGGAAATTTCCAGAAAAGTAGGAGGTTCTGTGCAAGTGATGACACTGAGAATGAAGCTGCAGATTGTGTCTTAGTTTCTTGCTGGGATAAAATACTCTGACAAAAGCAATTTATGGGAGAAAGGTGAACCCATCACTCTGGGGAAGCCGCAGGAGCTCGAGAGGACTGACCACATTGTTCCCACACCATCATGGGGGGGGGGATGTCAAAGCCAGGAGCTCCAGAGAACTGGTCATGTTGTACCCATAGCCGAGAGACAGGCATCAATAAGTACTTGCTCACTCTCACCTTTTCCATTTTCTTCAGTCCAAGTTCCCCTGCCTAGGAACTCAGCCTCATCCTCAGTCAAAGGGGCCTCCAAATCAACTGAAAAACTCAAACATAATCTCCAGCAGGCACACACAGAGCCCCGGCTCCCAAAATGACTCTGTGAAGTTGACAGCTATCACATGTGGCTTATGTTGGGCAGGCACACGAGGAAGACACCCCCATGGTGAAATAGTCCCATCAGAACTTTCCTTTCTCAAACAGTTTGGGTCCACTCTCTCCAGCATGGATGGTGCTGGCTGCAAGTTTTCAGCCCTACAAGAGCCATGTCAGGTCCTCAGTGTTCTAGTGGAAGGATTGTAAATCCATCAACCCCTGGTCCTCGTCCCAGACTCTGCAGGGCCCCGGAGGCATCCTTGCCCCTCCTAGTGTCTGTGGAGGAAAGCTGTCTCCTGTCTCAAGCAGGTTCTTTGGGGGACTTCGTCTGGATGTCAAGAGGAAGCTGCCCTGGTTCCCAAGTGACTTCTATGACGGTTTCCACATCCAGTCCATCTCTGCTGTTCTGTTCATCTACCTCGGCTGCATCACCAACGCAATCACCTTTGGAGGGCTTCTGGGGGATGCCACAGACAATTACCAGGTGAGTATGAGCTAGGCACACATGCGCGAATGGCAGTCAAGTCTGCTGCCACCTGGTGGCAGGAAGGAGTTTCAGTTGTCCTCCCACCACCTCGAGTCTGGCCATCACTATGTAATTCTTTATTCTTCCAATAAAATGATGATTTTATGGATGGTGTAAATTGGCTGGACTTTGAGGAAAATCACTCACATTGCTTTCTGTTACTTTCCCCACTTAATCATCATGGAAAAATGGGCTAATTGTGGCCTTCTCCCTACATTTTAGTTTCATTTTTAAAATTATTTTATTCTATGTGTATGAGTATTGTGCTTGCATGTGTATCTGTGTAGCATGTACAGTCAGTGCTCGTGGAAGCCAGAAAAAGGCATCAGGTTCTGGGCTGTTGTGAGCTGTCCTGTGGGTGCTGGGAACCAAACTTGGGCCTTTCAGAAGAGCAATCAGTGCTCTTACCCACCGAGCAATCTCTTTAGCCAGCCCTCTATATTTTTAAAAATTAGTGTTGATTTCTTAGCTTAGTGTTAATACATGGGGTGATATTAAAGCCTGTGACATCGCAGGCTTTCCTGAAGAAAATATCAGCTTAGCAGAGGCACCTGCAAGCCTCCCACCAAAGGTCTTCTCCAGTGGAGGCCTCTGGGCAGGGCCTCAGAGCAGTGTCAGGCCTGGCAAGCTGGCCTGTGATCTCAGCTACTCTGGAAGTTGAGGGACCAGAGGTTCAAAGCCTGCCCGGGCAGCTTAGCATGATGTGGTCTCCAATATATATATGAGTATACATGTATATATGTGTATCTATAGTTCACATATGTGTATGTGTGTGCATATATGTATGTATACACACATATAATATATATCACATATGTATGATACATCAGGCAGGAGTGATGGCACATAACTGCATTCCTGTCACTTAGAACACATAAGCAGAAAGATGAGGAGTCCAGGCAAGACCCTGCTTGCCTTGGGATACATGCGGCCTTGTCTCAAAAAGTAAAAATATAAAAGTAAGGAGCAGGCTGGGTGGTGGTGACGCACGCCTTTAATCCCAGCACTCAGGAGGCAGAGGCAGGAGGATCTCTTTGAGTCTGAGACCAGACTGGTGGACATAGAGAATTCCAGCATGGCCAGGCTGGAGAAACCCTGTCTCAAAATAGCAACAACAAAACTTTTAAAGGGGCTGGCCCAGGGAATAAAAGCTGTGCAAGCCTGAAGAGCTGGGTTAGATCCCCTGTCCCCACAGCGGAAGTCGAGACAACAGCTGTGGACAAACTGTAGCCCAACTAAAATCCTACACTTTGGATCAAAACAAAACATATTTACATAAGATAACTGAGCTCTTAAAGAAAGCAAAACTTCCCTTACTAGCAACTCATAGATGTTTGAATGAATGAATGATTACATGAATGAATGGCACAGGATAGGCACAGGCACAAGCATGTCCACTGTTTTCTAGGCCTTGGTCCCCACAGGACCCTTATACAAATGGAATTAGAGAGTGATGTTGACATGCACAGTAGGGTTGGAAGACAGGCAATGGGAGACAGGACTGGGAAAAGAGCCCAGACAGTGATGACTGAGTCCTCAGAGAGGTGGTTATATGCGTGTTATATTCCAAACGTCTACTCACCCCAGACGGGGAGCCCATGACAGACCAAAACGAGGGTAACACCAAAGGTCAGCTTGGTGAACCGTGAGTTCACCTCGATGAGGGGTGATTAGAGGAGCAGACTCAAATACAGCTGCATTGCCACAGCCCTCCTGACCATGGATGACAGCTCACAAAAGCTGGGAACCAAAGCTGGCTTCAGCCTGCAGGCAGCCATCAGGTGGAAGAGCACCCTTTCCAGGTGGCTCAGTTGCTCCGAGCCTCCTCCAAGCAGCTCAGTTGGTCTGAGACTATTTCTCAGCAGGCCTTACCATTTATAGATGCTTGGTGAGGGACTAACTAGTGTATCTGCTCAGGTTCAGGGACTTCCTGAAGCTGTTGAGTTGTTTACTTCCTGAGCTTAAGGAGCTTGCCTGCACGATGGAAGGTTTTAAGCTCAGAGGAAAGGGCTACACAAAACAGTCCCTTTTGCCTCCCTGAGCCTCCTGCTCTCTCATGCAACAGGGAGTAATGGAGAGCTTCCTGGGCACCGCCATGGCTGGCGCCTTGTTCTGCCTCTTCTCTGGGCAGCCTCTCATCATCCTCAGCAGCACGGGGCCCATCCTCATCTTTGAGAAGCTCCTCTTTGACTTCAGCAAGTAGGTACCACATGGCAGGCCCCATGCCTGCTCTTGAAGTTGAGGCACTCAGCCAGGCCAAGGGTGGAAGATTAGCCTGGTGGGGCTTGAGAGGTAGGAGGATGGAGGGGTCGTGGGAGAAGGCCCGTAGTCATCTTGAGCTGTGGTTGTTGGGAGGTTCTTTCTGACTCCTGTAAACTGCCTGCCTTGAAGTCATCTGAGTAAAGATTAGCACACAGGGAGCAAGACAGATCACACCACTGCTCACTGGAAAGTCATCGGGGCAGAAGGAGCTTGGGACAGGTGCTCGCAAGCCCACAGTTATCTCCCAGCATTCCAGGCCCAGCTGCCTTATGGATTTGGAACGGACCATTCCTAAGGCCTGTTCCAGCCTATCATCTCAGATTTCCTACTGAGCACCAAGGTGTCAGCAGCTTCCTGACACTCAGAGAGGTCCTTGCCTAGAACTCCCCAAAACCAGGCACCGCAGGGCTATGGCAGTGGCTCAGTCGGGAAAGCGCTTGTCCTGTGAGCGTGATGACCTGAGTTCAATCCCCAGAACTCGCCCACATGGAAAATCTGGGTGGAACATGCTTATACTCCCAGCGCTTGGGAGGAGGAGATGGGTGCATCCCAGGGACTCCCTAGCCTACCAGGAGGTTTCCACACATGTGCACCAACATACACACAAACCCACAAATACATTTGCACACACGAATGTATGAGGCCATGAATAGATTAGACAGTCCAACCCGGGAACTGTCCCTGAGCCACTTGTGGTGGGGCTTGGGAGCCAAGCTGGGGAGGTCCCTCACTTCCCTCTGCCCCTCCAGGGCCAATGGCCTGGACTACATGGAGTTCCGCCTTTGGATTGGCCTTCACTCAGCCCTGCAGTGCCTTGTCCTGGTGGCCACAGATGCCAGCTTTATCATCAAGTACATCACCCGCTTCACAGAAGAGGGCTTCTCCACCCTCATCAGCTTCATCTTCATCTACGATGCCATCAAAAAGATGATTGGTGCCTTCAGTTACTATCCCATCAACACAGACTTCAAGCCTGACTCCATCACCGCCTACAAATGCGAGTGCGTGGCTCCTGACACAGGTGACCGCCGGGAATCCCTGATGTGCACTGGGCCCCCACCCGCCACAGGGTCAGCTCAGGAGGGAAGCTCCTTTGGAGCCGTTGTTTCGCCTGGTGCTCACTGCTCCAAAGGAGCAAATGCTGGGTCTTCCTTTCTTTTCTGAAACAGGGTCTGTCCGTGTAACCCAGACTGGCTTTGAAGTTCACAATGCTGATTGCAGGGATTTGAACCTACTCTTTGGAAAGAGTTTGAGCAGATGCTAGCTCTCACAGGAGCCACCACGTGGCTGTGGTAAACCCCAGGGTTGTAATCAGGAGGCTGCAGAGATACTTTAGGAAGGAGCACGGCGTGGTTTACCGCAGGGTGGGCTGCTGGGAGTCGTACCTATCAGTAATACTGCCCAAGTCAGGGGTGATCTCCCGGCCCCTTCTGGAGCCTCTAACACCCAACAGCTTGCCTCAACGTATCACTGCCAGTGTGGTACAAACCTTATAAAGTGCCACCCCAGAGGGACCAACCCTCGGCAATTAGGGTGGTGCCTTTGCCAGTCCCGATGTGGCAGTCCGGGAAGCTGGCGTCAGTCGGCCTGCCGGGCATGTGAGCAGGCTGTGCTGAGGGAGCGCATCTCCCTCTGTGATCACAGGGTGTGGAATCAGAACTGAGGAGATGCTCCATGAAGCCAGATGCTGCCGAGTGCAGGGAGGAAGTTAGAGGGGGGAGAGTGTCTTGGGAGCTGCCAGCCCTCTCGGTCGGGAGCCAGTTGCTCGGGCTGTCTGGCGTTCACGCGTTCACACGCCAGTGGTGGTTAAAGGACCCAGCGCTGAGTGGGCTGAAGCAGACAGGCTGGTGACATTCTCAGTGCCGGCCATGCGTTGCTTTCCAACTGAAGAAACCATCACCACAAAATGAAGGCCTCCTTCAGACGGGGCGGCCCGCCACAGCCACGGCCACGCCCCTAAGAGCTGTCAGTGGGTCGAGGTGGGGCAGGACAGGGTGGGGGACTTATCCCATGCCTCCAAGCCCCTGCACTGCATGAAAGAAACCAGGTCCAGAGGCGTCCCAAGGCCACCCCAGGCCTGTGTAATTACCCTGCCAAAGGGTGATTAATTAGTGTTTATCAGCGATTCCTGCAAGTCTTCAAATAAGCAGGAAAATAAGTAGATATTGGATTGTTCGATCCCTTAGCGTAATGATAATAATAATAGTAATTATTATTACTAATGATAATGAATTGCTCACACCACGGGTACTGGCACACACTTATAAACCCAGCGCTTGAGAGGCAGAGGGAAGTGAATCTTTGTGAGTTCAAGGCCAGCCTGACCTACATAGAAAGTTTCAGACCAGCCAAGGCTATGTGCTGAGAGGTTCTGCCTTTAAAATATGACCTTTCAGCCGGTGTTCTGCATTGCAAGGACGGGGTCCTATTTTAGCCTGTGTGGTTGCTAGGATGCCCTTCTCGGAAAGGGGGTTAGTGCTGGTCACAGCTCTGTAAGGAAGTCTAGGCTTAGCTTCCTTTTTTTCTCTCTGTCTTCCTTTTTTCTAGCATTAGCTTTGAGTTGTTCTATTAAACAGTGACATTTCCCTTTTGTCCAGGTCCTTCCTGAGCTCTGTAAAGGTCTTACTACAGGGCCTTTTGGTTCTGCTCTAGGGTGAATCTGGCCTCAGGCCAACCTTGTTTTCACTGTGTGTGCTTCTGAGACTCCCAGTCCATGCCCTGGCTGAGCCCTGCCTCAAACCTACCTTCCAGAAACACGCCCTTGTGTCTTTTTAGAAAGAGCCCGGATTCTGGGGTCCTGCAAGGGGCTCTGGCTACTCTGTGAACTGTCTGTTTGCCTAGGGGTGCCCTACCACTGTGTGTAGGAGCATACACAGTTGGCTTCAAAGGTTTCCGAATTACTTCCCGTTGTCCTTGCCTGGATACCTGATTACCTTGAGTCATCTTCATGGCCCTTAGAGCGTGGTCCCAAGCCTGGCAGCATCGGCACCAGAATGCAGGGTCCTGGGCTCCTACCCCAGACCTGAAGCATCTAGAAACTCTGAGGTAGAATACAACTGGCTGTGAACGAATGAAGCCTTTCGAGGACATCCACCCTCCCTCCCCAAGTCTGACAGAATTCACTTTATTGAGCTGTGATTATCCACTAACTCCAGCAAGATTTCTCCACAGAAAACAAACACGCTGGTGCCAACACCAGTTCACTTCGATCAGGAGAACTTAGACTGCAGAGAGCTAGACATTTCACAGACCGGGGCGGCAGGGTTCTCGCACCAGTTCATGTGCCATCTACCCACTAACTGCTCCATCCCCTAATTTTGCTGCGCAGCCCAGGCTGATGGCTAGCCTTCACTCACATTCTTTCTCACACACGCTTCCTGGGGACACTCTCTTTTTTCATTTAATTTTGTTTCCATGGTAACTGATTTGTATTCTGTTTATGGATGCTGCAAATGCTGATATGGCTGCTCTCAACTTTAAGTGAGTACCACTCTGTGTACACTAGAGTTTACAGTATTTGATGCTTGGACCCTTGTGGACCTTTCCGTACTATGTTTCTTCTGTCTCCTTCTTGCTGTAAAAGAATTGATAAGCCCAAGGTGTTTGGCCTGAAAACACTAGGTGTTGGGGCGCACCCGAACGGTGGAGAGGGTAGCCCCAAGTGGGGCCTCCTGACGGGCTCATCTGTCCATAATATTAATTGGGAAGTAGATTCTCTGATTTCTCATGTGTGAGGCTTTCCTCAGGGTGATTCTTAGGATGCAGTGCCGTTGGGACTGCTCTGCCCTGGGTCAGCACTGATCCAGCTGGCCCAGAAGTGACCAACTTCTGTTATCCTCTCCAGCCCCGTGACAACTTGCTAGAAACTGAGCGAAGCCCCAGGATGAGGCTCATTTTTTCTGGGTGTCCATCCAAAAGCAGATAGCCTGCAGGAGCAAAGGGGGCTTCTCCAACATTTCAGACTGTGGCAGCAACTGCCACTGGCCCCCAAACCTGCTGCAGAAGGACTTCTTGGAGGAGGAAGCAGAGAAACCAGTCTTCTCTCCACCCATGCGGTGCAGAGGAGGAGTGTGGGCAAGCAGTGGACCTCCAAAGCCAGCCTTTGTGATGAGTGGCCACACGGCCTGGGCAGCCTGGCCCTGTGGATGATGAGCCCTTCTACCCAAAGAGTGAGGGAAACCAGACACAGTAGAGGCAGAGTGGGAAGCGAGGCTGGTGATGGCTACTCCAGCACTCCTCCCAGACCTCAAGAGACTGTTAGGTACTGCCGTTCCAGTCAGGGACGCTGCCGTCAGGGAAGGGGCGTGCAGAGTGAACAGCTGCCAGCAAGCAGCTCTTCCGGGTTCCTGATTCTCCTTCAGGTCCTAGATCCAAGTTCTGCTTCCCTTGCGTTGCTCTGAAGGGGCAGACAGAGGGGAAAATAAATAACAGAGCAAACACATCCCGACAAGGCCAGCTGCCCGTAAAGAGCACAGGTGGAGGGGGAAGGAGAGGAGTGTCCACAGGTGAACTGGGCAGAGATGGGAGGCGTATGTGTTCTCTGCCAGCATCCTGGATGAGGTCCACGGCTCTGTGCATGAGCTCTGAAACCTTATGTAAGCGCGGTTACCACATCTATAGAGTGGGGACACATCATGGAGAGTGTAGGAACTGAACAAACAGGGACGTTGTCAGGGTTTGGCATACAAGAAATTAGCTCTTTGGAACAGTGTTAAAAGTTGGACAGCAGTTGCGCCTAGCACCCGGCAGGGACTCACAACACGCACTCCTCACTGACTCCTCAGGGGGTTGCTTATTTGAGTTGTTAGACGGAGCTGGTGGACCTCAGGATGAGCTATATGCACGGACCCCCTGCTCTGTTTGAGTCACGTGTCCACGGGAGCAGAGCGGGAAGATGAAGCCTGTAGGAGAGATCAGAGGGAGATGGGCAACGGTGGGGCCCTTGGAGGCTGACTGTGCATCCGGAAACACTGACAGCCCATCTCCCGTGTCTTCTCCAGTGCTGAATACAACCACGGCCAACGACTCGGCCCCGCTGGCGCCGAACACCAACACGTCTCTGGTAAGCACTTTCCCACCGGGGCAGACTGTCTGTGTGCTTTTTTTTTTTTTTTTTTTTTTATGGTGGGCAGTCCGGAAGGAGTTGGGTGGTCAATCCCAGGAGTCCCTGGGCTTTTAAGGGTGAGACTGTAGTCACACAGCTTCTGCAGCATGTGACTTCTCTGTGCAGAGCTGTATGCATGGCCCAGGGGGGTGGGATGATAAACAGAGCTACACACATACACAGGTCATGGCTAGTTTCTGCGGGGAACCCCCAGTTCCCACCCAGCAGCGCATGTCCAGCCCCCTCCCAATAAATCCCACCTGTCGTCTGCAGTTACTAGACTCCAGGGTCCTGCTGGCCTGCCTTCTCAAACAGCGGTGAGTGAGGCTTGCCTGCCTCTCCCAGCCTAACGGAAGCATAAGGGATCATAGTCCAGGTAAAGAGCAGTGTGCAGGCCTTGGGGCAGCTTTGTAAGCCTCGAGTGCCTTAAGGTTGCTTAAGTCCCCTTGCAAGGCAGCCAGTGGCTCAGACTATATCCATCTCAACTGACTAGTAACCACAAGTCTTCAAATACAAGACGTTGAGAAGAGCAGAGCAAGGCAGTGCCTAGTGCCTAGTGCCTGTGCTGTGTTAAGTGGATGCACCTCATCCACTTAACGGACCCGCTGGGATGCTCTGGTCTGTCCTTACATTGCTTAGTGATTCGTAGCAGAGTGGTCCCGGGCTTCCGGGTGTGAAAGCAGAAGGCGTGAGGCCTCTTGTGGTGGCTCCAAGTAACCGCCCAGGTTCCAGCCTCCTTTCCAGTCACTGCGGTGAAGAGCAGAAAGGGAGAAGAGGCTTATTCAGCTCATGATTCCAAGCTACAGGCATCACTGCAAGGAAGTCAAGGCTACAGGAACTTGAAGCAATGAGATATATACCATCAAGAATAGAGGGAGAATGAATGCTCGCATGCCTCTGCTGCCAGCTGGCTTTCTCCACTCGGTACAGCCCAGGACCCCAGGCCTAGGGAATGGTGCCACGAATACTGCTGGGTCTTCCCACACCAATTAAGAGCATCAAGGCAATCCTCCACAGACATAGCCATAGGTCAACCATGTAGGCAGTTCCTCCCGGGTGATTTTAGGGAGTTCGAGTTGGCAGTTTAAACTAGCCATCACATTGCTCCACACACTTTCAGAGGAGTAGGAAAACAAACTTCAATGTTGAGGGCAGGTCTATCAATGTCATCTTGTAAAGGAGCATAGACACAGGGAGGCATGGGTCACTGGGTCAGTAACCCAAAATTCAGTTACTTGCAAGCATCTGTTTACTTCACTAAGTAGCTATTTCAAAACGTGAGCACACTAACTTTTAAAAATATATATGGGGGACTGGAAAGATGCCTCAGCAGTTAGAAGCATGTGCTGCTCTTTCAGAGGACCAGAGTCTAGTTGCCAGCATCCACATTAGGTGGCTCACAACAGCCTGTAACTCCAGCTCCAGGGGCTCTGGCGCCATCTTCTGGTCTCTTCAGGCACCCACATGCACAGGACCATACACAAAGTCACACACATAATTAAATCTTCAAAAGTATGATTAAATCTTGTCACAAGTTATTCTCCTTCTCTTTCCCTATTTATTACTCTTGGGAATAGATAAATGCAGCCATCCTCTGATATCCACAAAGGGGTGGTCCAAGATCCTCTAGGATACTTAAATCCCTTATGCTCAAATCATTTTTTACAAAATATTGCATCTGAACTAATCTATCACCATCCTCCTATGTTCTTTAAATTATCTGATTACTTACAATACAAAATACACTATAATATGATGTATAAATAGCTCTTATAGATTGTTAGTCTGAAACTGCCTGAATTTTAGCATCTGGGACACCAAGGGAAGAAGTGGTTGAAATGACTAAAGGAGACACTAATGAGGGTGTGACATAGGGAAAGGACCAGACACACTGCACGTCTTTGGGAAGGTAGCGTCAGTAGCACCATGGCTTATGGACTAGGACAAGACACAGACCTACTGCTTTTTCCCTCTGCTGGCAAAACCGCACATCCCAGAACACACTGGAGAAACACCTGTCAGTCCCTAACCTTTCTGGGGAGCTGCCTGCTTGTCATTTTATGGACAGCCTGCCCCCAGGAACATCTCTGTTATCGAGGGCGCCACCATGGCAGGAGGGCCAGGGACCCTCAGAGGTTTGGTAGGTGGTGTGATTGCCCGGGACCACAGGAAGGACACACTGCCTATTAGGAGGGTCCTGACCCCTTTTCTCCTGTGCTTGGTCTCCAAGTACGCCCCCCTTAACCTCACAGCACTGGACTGGTCCCTGTTGAGCAAGAAGGAATGTCTGAGCTACGGTGGGAGCCTGCTTGGGAACTCCTGCCAATTCGTCCCAGACCTGGCGCTCATGTCCTTCATCCTTTTCTTCGGAACTTACTCCATGACTTTGACTCTGAAGAAATTCAAGTCCAGCCGCTACTTCCCCACCAAGGTAAGCGATGCCTGCTGGTGGCCAGGGCCTCCGTCCAGAGCGCTGTCAAGGCTGGCGACACCTGCTGGTGGCCAGGGCCTCCGTCCAGAGCGCTCTCAAGGCGGGCGACGCCTGCTGGTGGCCAGGGCCTCCGTCCAGAGCGCTCTCAAGGCGGG
>REGO01000075.1:1603094-1636744 GCA_010120015.1 Rhombomys opimus | reverse complement strand
AGAAAGAAAGAAAGAAAGAAAGAAAGAAAGAAAGAAAGAAAGAAAGAAAGAAAGAAAGAAATCATCCATCCAGAAGTGGTGATTTACTTGTAGCTAACCTCAAGCCCTCCAAATGCACCAACTATCTACCGAAGTAGGGGATCCGGGCCTGGAACCTGCCTTTGAAGAAGTGTTAGCTTTAAAACGAAAGCACTGATCTTAGAAGCTGGGGGACGGCTGCAGCAGAAGATGCCTTGCTTTGAAAACAGTATTATCTGAGTTTGGATCTCCAGCACCCATAGCAAAAGCTGGGTATAGCTGTGCATACCTGTAACCCCAAATCAGAGGGCAGAGACAGGGGGAGTTTGGGTGCTCTCCGAGCAGCCAGCCCAGCTGGTGAGCTGTGTCAGTCGGAGGTGGTGAATCAAGGCAATGAGGGCTGAGCAACAGAGAAGGACACGTGCACACAAAACACACACACACACACCTATGTACAAATGCTTCTTTATTCTTGCCGTGCGGTCTGAGCTGATGTCTGTCTCCTTACAGACAGCCCCACCCACCCTGAGCTCCTTAGGCAGCGCTTTGTTGGTCAGGCCTCCCTTCTGCCTTTTGTCTTAGGTGATGAGTGAGTGCGTAGGCCCTCTTGGCTGCCCTCTGGTCTTCACCCGCCTCCCTAGGGGGTTCTGTCTAGTGTGGCTCCACTGTGTCTGTGCTCAGTCCCATGCCTGTCTGCCTCTGGGATGCTCTTTAATGTTGCAGATGCTTAGCATCTGTAAGAGAAGTGGTGGGAAAGGGGATGCAGGCAAGGCCTGGGACGAGGAGGAGAGGAACGGGCCTCTCCGCTTGCTCCACTCAGCCCACACGGCCTGACCGCGGCTGGTTCGTTGCCCCCTTTGGGAAGAACCCTTGGTGGGTGTACCCTGCGAGCATCCTGCCCGCCCTGCTGGTGACCATCCTGATCTTCATGGACCAGCAGATCACCGCTGTCATTGTCAACCGGAAGGAGAACAAGCTGAGGGTAAGGCTTTGCCAGGAGCATAGCTGGGGAAATAGAGGAGGAGTGTTCTTGCTCCCCTACCTGGAGAAGATAAGCTCCCACTTGGGGCCTTTAGGTGAGGGAGATGTGTTCTTGAGCAGAACCAAGGCGATTTGGTCTGAGAACCGGAAGCAAGCCAGGTTGGGTCTTGGGCACAAGCTCCCTGAAGCCCTCAAAATGTCTCTCTGACTGTACCTCTTGACAACGAGACTTGGGCACCTCGCGTGCTTGTGGTTGAGGCCTGAAATCAGGAGACGGGAATTTCCACAGCACCCTGCTACCTGGAGTTCCCCTCCCTGCCTTTGGGAGACTCGGGTCACCACTCCCTGCCTCACCTAGAATGGGCCACTCTAGGCTGGAGCCCCTTATCTGCAAACTACAGAGAGGCTGTGGCCACTGAGTACCAGCTCTTCTTTCCAGGGACCAACCCAGGCCTTACCAAGCCGGGGCATCCCAGTTCTCCACACCTGCGTCCCTGGCTCTTTTTTATCATTATTTATTTATTTACTTACTTACTTATTTATTTTAAACAAGGTGGCAACTAAAGCCACCTTGGGGGATAGTGAGGCCCAAGCACTCTCAAGTCCTCTGAGGACTTGAGGGCAGCCCCCTCAGAATACGCTCTGGAAGGCAGGGGAAGCCATTGAACATGCTCCACAACAAAACAAAACAAACAAACACACACACAAAAACCGGTTGCTCTGGGAAGGATTCTGTTCCCAGAATCTCTCCTGCCCCACTGTCCTGCAGAAGGCCGCCGGCTACCATCTGGACCTGTTCTGGGTGGGCGTCCTCATGGCCCTGTGCTCCTTCACGGGGCTGCCCTGGTATGTGGCCGCCACAGTCATCTCCATCGCCCACATCGACAGCCTCAAGATGGAGACGGAGACCAGTGCCCCGGGGGAGCAGCCCCAGTTCCTGGGGGTCAGGTAGGAGGGAGCAAGGCATGGGTCACCTGAACAGGGCATTTGGGTAAGAAAGTCTTTCCCTGTGACCACTGAGACCACAGCCGTAGGAGGAATATTCTGATGGGAAAGATGAAAATTCGATATATCAATTCTAAGTGGAAATTACTTCTTGGGAGTCTCCAGTAGTAACGCACGCGTGCACGCGCACACAGGCGCACACAGGCGCACACGCGCGCACACACACACACACACAACAGTTCTCAACCTTCCTAATGCTAGGACCCTTTAATACAGTTGCTCAAGTTGTGGTGACTCCCAACCATAAAATTATTTTGTTGCTACTTTATAACTGTAATTTGCTACTGTTATGAATCATAATGTAGGGAGAGCTGGCTCAGTGGTTTAAGAGCAGTAGCTGTTCTTCCAAAGGTCCTGAGTTCAATTCCCAGCAACTGCATGGTGGCTCATAACTGATCTATAGTGAGATCTGGTGCCCTCTTCGGTGCATGCACACATGCAGGCAGAACACTGTATAAATAATAAATTAAAAAAAATATGAATCATAATGTAATATCTGATGTTACCCCTGAGGGGGTCATGACCCACAGGCTGAGGACCACTGTTCCAGAGTCTCACCATAGTAGGGCCTCTCCTCGCCCTCTCTCTGTCTTTCCTTGAGACCCTCTGGAGGCCTTCCCATGGGTTCACATCCTGCTCAGTTGCCACACCTCTTGAGACCCTTCCTGGACCCCTCTGGGATTGCAGCCTATAGCCCTGGCTTGTCACTTCTGCTCCTGCCCTTGCTTCCTGCCCCGTGTCAGGCCACAAGCTGGTTCATGCAGGAAAGCACATTGCCTGCCCCGTTGGGTCCCCACGGTCCACGGTAGACCCTGGTGTTCTCCAAAATGGCTGCCCTGGCAACTTCCTGCGTCCGTGGGACAGCTGGGCCACCTGGCCCGCCTTGAGGGAGACCTCTGTGTTTGGCTGCAGTGCTGAAGACTTCGGGGCTGCGTCCTCTCCTAGTCCAGAAGCAGTCTCCCCAGGGCCTAGGCAATCTGGGTTGTGCCGGGGCCCGAGGGCGAAGGAAACCTCCTGTGCCTGCTGCCTCCTCTGCCAGCAGTCTGCCTTCCCGGATCTTCATTGGCTCTGAGTCCAGGAGTGGGAGCTCAGCACCAAAGCAGGGCACTAAGCACAGCCTCCCAACGGCAGTGTCATTGTTGTCCCGATGCACTATGCTCGGGGAGCTTATGACCTTGCCTAATAATGTCCACACATAGGTAGCAGAGCCAAGAGCCGGTCTAAGCCCACACAGCTCAGGCACCCGGTTGTTAGCATGACACTGAACAGCCTCCTCGGCCCCTCACTGGGCTGGGTTGGGTACTCCCTGATTTTCCTACCCAAGTCATCTGGGCCTTGGGCTGCCAGGCAGAGCCCAGCCAAGGAACCCTGTGAGTCCATCCTGTTGGATATGGCAAGCTTCAAGTCCAACAGAAGAGCCAGAGGGGCCGGAACTGGCCGCTGAGTGTCTTCCAGGTCACACCTGACTGTGTGCTCATGTCCACCAGGGAGCAGAGGGTGACTGGAATCATGGTCTTCATCCTGACAGGCATCTCCGTCTTCCTGGCTCCTGTCCTGAAGGTGAGGCTCTGCCTTATCACCCATAAAGCCCAGGGGCCATCAGCCTACCGGCCGTAGGAAAGGCAAGGCGTGACCAGGCCAGGGGGGGATTTCACTAGTCATCACTTACTGTGATGTTGCATGGTCTGCTATCATTATTGCCATCATGTTGGCTCCGTCTCCATCCCCACCCCCAGCGGCCACTGTCACCTTCCTGGAGGACATTATCCCCCAGGGAGGTCCGCAGTGTTCTGTCCATGCTAGGTCAAGAACTATCAGAGCTGGGCCAGTCCACATTGCCATGGTCTGGCTCACTCCAGATCTTCTTGCTTTGCCCATTTACTGGACATAAACGTTGCGAATGGGAACCCAAGCTCTTCTACAAGCACCGTCTCCACGTCTTCGTCTTGTGTATCTTGGGCACAGGAGTGACTTTTCCCTAAAAGCTTGAAACTCCTCTTGCTCCAGTTGCATCAGCTAGAGGGCGCTATAGCAGCGGTGCGTCCAAGGCTGTGTCCCTTAGGAGGTTGGCTTTCCAGTCAGGAGTGAGGTAGTCCTGGCAGGGCCCACCACTCTTCTCTCGCACCTCCAGCCCCTAGTGACGGGCCTACTTCAACCCATACCCACATAGGACTTTTCTTTATGCGTGTGTGTCTGTGCACTTGTGCATATGTGTACCTGTGTGTCTGTGTGTGTGTGTGTAGACCACTCATGGAAGCCAGCGGTGTCAGGCTCTCCTGGAGTTTCAGGAGGTTGGGAGGCACCCAGCACAGGTGTGGAGAACTGATCCCAGGTTCTCTGCAAGAGCAGTTTATGTGCTCTCAGCCCCTGAGCCATCGCTCTGGTTTCTCTACCTTGTTCCTGAGACAGGGCCTTTCACTGAAGCTTCACAACATTGCCTAGGCTGGCAGCAAGCTCAAGGCTCCCTCCCCCCTCCACCGTCACAGTGCCTCTGCCCCCGGCCTGTCCACCTGGCTCCTGAGCTTAAACCGGGCCTTGTGTTTTGTGCAGCAAGTACTTTACTGACTGAGCCATCTCTGCAGCCCAAGACTTTGCTTCCTTACTAAAGTTAGCCCACTTCCGTAGCCATCCCTCCCCCAGTCTCTTGGAACGGCTGGTTCCGAGGTGGCCCTGCAAAGAGGAGTGAACACACAGATGCACCTGATTCACTCGCGATGACAAGTGTTTCTGTCCTGAAATAAATGCTGGGCACGCCTGAGTGGAGTCCCCCACACCATATGAGAGAGGGAGAGAAGCAAGTCCCGAAGGCTCTCCTCTGACCTTCGCACCTGCTCATTGACCTGCACACATGACCCCACGCACACAGTCAGCCAGTCAATCAGCCAGTCAATCTATATATGTAAAAACTAAGTAGAGGCTGGAGAGATGGCTCAGTGGGTAAGAACATTGGTAGCTCATACGGAGAACTTGGGGCTTGGTTCCCAGCGCTCATATGGTAGTTCAGAACCACCCGCAACTCCAGTTTCAGAGGGTCTGACCCCCTCTTCTGACCTCCGTGAGCACCAGGCACACATGTTATGCACATACATACATGCGTGCAAAGAACACTCAAGCACACATAAAGTAAAAATAAATCTTTCAAAAATGAGTATATTATTTTTAAATTTAATTAAATGAATACAAGTAAAATCGAGTGAAAATAAAACAGACTTTAAGAGCCAGGCCTGATGTCACAGACACGTAACTTGGGGAAATGAAGCAAAGAGTCGCAAGTTCAAAGCCAGCATATGCTGCAGAATGAGTTCTGTGCTGGCCTAGGCACAAAATAAATAGTGAAGCGAAGACTAGGGGAGCCGTGGTAAAGTGCTGCCTAGCACGTGGAAGCCTGGGCTCAGCAGTGGTGGCGAGCACACTCGAGGCCCTGGCGCAGTCACGGGCAAACCAAGACCCACCTTCGTGGTTTCAGGGATGGAACCCAAAGGCTTGTGAGTGCTAGGCAGTGCTCTGCTGCCAGGCTGTAGCTGCAGACCCCAGAACCGCCTTCAGTTTACTGGGGGGGCGTGGGGGGCACGCGTGTGCACGAGTATGTGCTTTGTGACATGCAGAGGTCAGAGCAAGCTTGTTCTCTCCGCTCCGTGTGTGTCCTGGGCGTTGAACTCCGACTGTCAGACTCCGATCGGGAGGTCATATTCCCTTACATGAGACACTCTCCAAAGGACCATCTGATACTGTTGTGTAAATGTTTGTGTCCAGAACCACACTCGTCTCAGAAGAGCGTGACATAGTGAGCAAAGGCTCCTCCGGCACCTTGCAGACGGCAGCTCCCATCTCCGTGATGGTGTCAGAGTCAGCTGCGGAAATGTTCAGCAATCCAGCCATTCCGCACCAGCCTTTTTCTATGCGTTTGAACTGAGCACATAGCAGCTAGGGAATTCCAGCATGGTCTCCATTCTTTTGTCCCATTGACCATGTGGTCAGTCCCTTTATGGGCACATTTAGTGCATGCTGTGTGTAGTGCCAGTCTTTTATGCTTACACTTTGACATCCGATTTTGTGCTAACGTCGTCTGTCTTAGTCTAAGGCAGCAGGCCCACAGCAGTAGAAAGAAAATAACTGAAATGAGGGTTGGCGTGGAGCTCAGTGGCACAGGTGCTTACTTTGCTCGGGTGAGGCTCTGGGTTCCATCCGCAGAGTGTGGTCAGGATTGTAAACCACAGGGTTCCAGATTTGAGCATATCAAGGCCTGTGAGTAAAGGCTTTGGGGGCTGGAGAGATGGCTCAGTTGTTAAGAGAGCTTGCTGCCCCTCTCCCCGAGACTTGACTGGATCCCAGCGCCCACATCAGGCAGCTCATAACCACAGCTAACTCCAACTCCAGGGAATCCAACCCCTTCTTCCGGCCTCTAAGGGTACACATGCTCACGTGGCACACACACACACAAACACACAAACACACACACACACACAAACACACATACACACACACACCACACACGTACAACACAAATTAAAATACAATCTTTGTAAACATAGGATTTCAAAAGTATTAGGGTCTTTCCAGCCAGTGCTGAACAACTGCACCTCTGACAGGAGATGAGGACCCAGGGCAAGAGAGAGTTCTATCTGGAAGCACAAGTGCGGCTGGGGCACTGCTGCCGCAGGGCGCTGCTGAGCACATACAGTCCATCTATGCAGCGGGAACGAGGAATGCAGCGCCAGGCCGAGTATCAGGAACTGCCCAGGGCTTCGGGCACACTGTTTTCAAAGTTCCAGGGCTGGAGTTTAGCTGCTAGAGTGCTTGTCGAGCATGTGTGGAGCCTGGGGTCCCCTTCTCATTCCACCCCAGCACCTCACAGCTCAGGCACTGCTTGAGGTAAGATCTTTCAGTGGCTCCTATACTCTTGAGTGCAGTTTGCACAGTGCTCACTTGCTGACTTTTCATGTTGTTTTATAATTAGGACAGTTTTCACAAGCCATGTGTCAGCAGGAAGATTCAAAGTCCATCTAACTTTTTAAGTTTTAGCTCAAATGCCTTGAGATTGAAGCTTACAACATCTAGATCCAAATCTTTCTTCGTGCTTAAACACTGAACAGTCTAACTTCAAAGAGATCACTTGCAGCTGGGCATGGTGGCGCACGCCCTAGTCCCAGCACTTGGGAGGCAGAGGCAGGGAGATCTCTGGGAGCTTGAGGACAGCCTGGTCTACAAAGAGAGTCCAGGACAGCCAGGGCTACCCAGAGAAACCCTGTCTCGAAAAACAAAAACAAACAAAAAAGAGATAACTTGATTGCTCAGATGTCTTAACACTCTTTCTCCTTTAAACAGTTATTTTACTCTTAAAATTCTGTGCATGTGTGTCTGTGTGTAGATATGTGCCATGAATGCAGATGCCTTGGAGGCCGGAAGCCGGTGTGAGATCCCCTGGAGCTGCAGTTACAGGCGTAACATTAACCGCAGAGCGCTCCCTCTAGCCCGTCTCAACATTCTTTAATGGCAGCTGCAAGCTAGGCAACCCATACTGGTATCAAACTTCGTGCTTGCAAAAGTGTTCTCCCAGGACCACCCAAGAGCAAGGCTTGCCAGCCTGGCTTCAGCAGCAAATAAGGCACAGATAAGGGGGAAGAAAAGGAACAGAAATGCAGCCTGGACAGGCAGTAGAGAGAAGGCTTTTAGAAACCTGGAATGATGGTGTGAGGCAGTGTAAACAATGTGGTTCCATTTTTCAGAAATGCAAAGAAACTCGTCCTTGTTTGCAAGGAAGGGCATGCACTATATTGTCAGTGGCAACCTGTGCCTCTTAGTTCATATAATGCTGTCTATAGCATGTGTCTTCCGCTTGCTCTTGCTCAGCTCAGCAAGGGCCCCAGCCCCTTCAGTAACTTTGCCCTGAGGAGGCGGGAAGGACCTTGTGGGGCTGGTAGTGCTCACTCTAAGGCTCTGAGTGGCCAGGAGAGCAGCCAGTACTGGAAGGCAGCTGCAGGCTGGCCTGGTCACCCAAGCTCAAGTATTGTCCCACCCCTATGGCCCGTTCACATCCTCTGGCTCCAGATCCGCTCTTGGACCTCAGCTCCTTCAAAATCTAGCTCCCTGGCACTCTCTGTGGTTGGCCAACACTCCTGTCCGTCACCAAGTAGCAAGGAACCTCCCCAGCCAAACCTCTGCTCTCATTTCAGTACATCCCTATGCCTGTGCTCTATGGAGTCTTCCTGTACATGGGCGTGGCCTCCCTGAACGGCATCCAGGTAAGACGGTATCCTCTCCGGCTAATATGACCTAGAGTCAGAACTTCATATCTAATTGTGTGCTACCCAAACTAAATGCTTGCTGCCCCAGTTCCATGAGGGAATAATGGTAATGATGCTATTTCCATTGACTGTGCCAACAAAATGACTATACTAGGTACTTTTATAGGTGTCATATAATCTATGTGATTAGGCCCTTGGACCCCCATTTTACAGGTGGAGAAACTGAGTCTCAGAATTTGAAAGCCGGGTCAAGCGAACGCTGATGAACCTTTCCTCCCCACTTCCCTAAAGCTAGCCTACAAAAGAAAAGATTTTTGTTTTGTTCTGATTCAGGGCCCCAGGCAGTTTGTGCTGCTGTTAGGTTGGCTGTTTTCCCCTTAAATATGTTTTCCCCTATTCCCCTAGTCACTGTCTCCAGGCTCAGGGCTCCTCCCCTATGTCACACACGCCTAGATAGCACTAGCCTGTCACAAGGCCTGACTGGGAGCCCCTCTCTGAGACCATACCAGGTCATCACTTCTGCTCCCGTAGCCCAGTAGGCCTTTGGCCTTGGAGGCCGACCTCCCGGTTGAGTCCTATGCCATATTCTTGCCAGTTCTGGGAACGCTGTAAGCTTTTCCTCATGCCAGCCAAGCACCAGCCGGACCACGCCTTCCTGCGCCACGTCCCCCTCCGCAGGATCCACCTGTTCACCCTGGTGCAGATCCTCTGCCTGGCACTGCTCTGGATCCTCAAGTCAACCATGGCTGCAATCATCTTCCCCGTGATGGTGAGGAGGGTGTGGGCTCCTTCGCTGCTCAGCAGTGCCACCAGGAGGGTCAGTGCCAGGGAGCAGAGAAGAGTGGCAGAGTAACAGGACCCTGCAGGGACAACCCCTGTGCTGAGGTCAGGGCAGAAGTCTGGTGGGCAGGAGGGATGGGGTGGGATTGGAGAATCAGGACAAAGCAGAAAGCCAAAGCTAAAGCCCCCAGTGCTGAATCTGAAGTGTGATAGTAAGCCTTTCACCATGTAAAGCAACCGAACTTTAAAAGATAAGCGGATCATGAGGGGGCATGCTCATCGATTCAAGAGCTTAGGAATGTATATGGGGCACGGTGACAGTGGCCTGTGATCCCAGCACTAGGGATGCTGCGCTCTCTCAGGCTGGCTGGCTGGCTAGTCTCGGGGATGATGGAATGGGTGCAAAGACACTGGCCACAAATAGTCCCAGCCAACTGGGCAGAAAACACAGGCTCACCATTTTCTCTGAGCTCCCATGGAGCTTCAGTCTTTCTGCCCATCTTCCCACCCCAGATCTTGGGCCTTATCATTGTTCGAAGGCTCCTGGACTTGATTTTCTCCCAGCATGACCTGGCCTGGATTGACAACATCCTCCCAGAGAAGGAGAAAAAGGAGACAGACAAGAAGAAGAAGAGAAGAAAAGGAGTCCATGAAAACACTGATGAGGAGGTAGGGACAGTGAGTGGCCTGGGCAGGGGACAGAGACTGAGAGGCTCTCAGCTGCTTCTGCCAGGGTGAGGGGTGGTCTTTAGGGTGGCACAGGAAGATAGCCATCTGTGTTGTCTCGGGGACTGAGACCTCACCTATTCCTGGGATACCCTCAAGGAGATCAGAGCTACTGAGCTTCCCTGCCTAGGAACAGATGACAGCTGCAGCCACCCTGCAGTACTGTGGGTTCTCAGGACCATTTTCAATGGCAAATCCCTGGGGCAGAACGAGCTCCAACATGAAAGACAGCTGGAAGCCTGAGAAAGGAGCAGGTCTGGGGGAGGGTACAGTGGAAACTCACAGTGCGTCTGGACTCCAGGTGGGTGGCCCTGGTAACGAGCTTGGCTTGGGTCTACCCAAGGGATATTAGGGATAGACATGGAGGAACTCATGTCTTCACTGAAAGTGGAGTGACCCCTGGGGTCCCCACCCGCCCCTCTCCTCTACTGTGCTCCTTTTGCATCCCAGCCCTAAAACACGCAGGGATTCAGGAAGCAAGGCATTAGTCTACACTGTACAGTAAATATCAAAACACGCGGCGGAAAGATGTTCTGATTCAGCCACTCATTACAAATGATGACAACTCTTCCCCAAAGGGAACAAGACCTCCCAAGATGGATATAAGCCAACTGTCTCAGAGAATGAAGGACAGCATTCCTACTTTGATCATGCTCTCTCCTGAGGCCTTGCCCAGGTCTCAGTGTCCCCTGTTTGACTCATCTACCCTAGTCTAGGGATACCACCCCTTGCAAATAAAAACTTCACAGGCAGATCCTTGCCGACCGGTGAACAGTGCTTGGCCATCCTCTAACTGGAATGACTTCCCTGTCTTAACTGATGTTAACTCAAATTTATCTCATGTGCTTTAACAAAGGAAGAGAGTTCTGGGGCTGGAAATATAGCTTGGTTTAGAGTGTTTGTCTAACGTGTCCTAAGCTCTGGGTTCGATTTCTAGCACCTTCTAAACCAGCCATGGTCACGTGTACCTGTCGTCCCCACAGGGGAAGCCCTTGAATTTCTGATTCTCCTATCTCCAACCACTGCGACAGTGCCTGGGCTGGAGGGTTGCCATCTGTGTAGCTCTGGGGTGCTGTGCCTCCCACCAGCACCCCAATTCAGGGGCATCCCCAGGCACATAGTGAGTTCGAGGTCAGCCTGTGGAGAAGGAAGGGAGGAAGGAAGGAAGGAAGGAAGGAAAGGTAGGCTAGAGGCCAAGCGCCTTAATTTTAAGATCTGTTATTTTAAATTACGTAGGTGGCTATGTGTGCGTGAGTGCAGGCTCTTCAGGCCCTCGCTGTCTTTTAAAGACAGATGCTTTTTCTTTGGTTTCTTTGGTAAACATCTGTCGGGAATTACTGCAGGTCTGAGGGAAAATGTTTCATGCTTCATATACTCGTGGAAGGATGAAGTTTGAGTCTCAGAAACCTTTCTTTATGGCGGCGCCGCTGTAGTGGGAGTTAGTCACAGTGACTGCTCAGACTGCCGATTAGACTCTCTGGGAAGACGTTCCTGGCTGAGCTCCTTCCAGGGGCCTGGGCTCTAGAACCGTGGGTGACTGTCACAGTGCCTCGGTGGGCCTGAGTGTTTGGTCTGGGTGGGAAAAGGCGGCGGCTCCCACACTGAGCGTGTGTGCATCTCCTGTCTCGAGAAGGAAGCCTCACTGAGTGGTCGTGTTGGTGTTCATCTGCTTTCCAACTGTTTTTCTCCAGCCCCAGCTCCTCCCTCCCTCAGTTATAAAGATCCCCATGGAAAGTGTTCCGTCTGATCCCCAAAACGGTATCCACTGTGTCGCCAGTAAGTAAAGCACCTGCCGTCGCTCCCTTCCGACTCAGCGTCACCCTTCCACCTGCTCCCCTGAGGGACTCCCTCACATAGCTCAGTGGTCTGAGTGTTTTATTTTTTTTTTAATATATTTATTTATTTATTTAATATAATGTTTTGCCTGCATATATGCCTGCACCCCAGAAGAGGGCACAAGATCTCATTCTAGATGGTTGTGAGCCACCATGTGGTTGCTGGGAATTGAACTCAGAACCTTTGGAAGATCAGCCAGTGCTCTTAACCTCTGAGCCATCTCTCCAGCCCGGTCTGAGTGTTTTAGATGCTGGGGATTCCTGCGCCAGGGAGAAAAATAATGACTGGCCGAGAGGAGAGGAACTCCCCCATACGGAGACACCCCGCCCAAAAGGGCACCCTCCGATCTTCACTTTAGACAAGACCCCCATCGCTAACTTCCCTTTGGACCCCATGGCTCTGCTGGTCTTCCTCTTCATTGTTTTAGAACATATCGCCCAAAGGTGGCCCCTGGGCCTCCATCTTTGCCTGAGATTGTAATGGCTGAGAGTCCCCGTCAGGGCTCAGGGTTCCCCGTTAGAGAGACAGCCATCTGGATGACTCCAGCCCTGAGATTAGGCTGTGGTCCTGTGAGAGCCTCAGGTGCCTGCCACTGTGACGGGGAGGTTCTTGGGAGGGATCAGCGTTGGGTCATGAAGACCCTTCTAGATCTTGCAAAGCCTGTATCCTTCCCCAGTGATAGGCAGTCCAGCCTGTGCTTATAGTCTTCTGAAAGCTACAGTGGAGCCCTGATCCTGAGGCTCCTGTCACAGGATTGTCACTCCCCTCAAAGACAGGTCGGGTATGGCTGGCCAGCACACCCTGCCAGGACCCTCAGGGGCCCTCGAGGACTCTGTCATAGCACAAGGTCTCTTGAGCTTCCTTCCTCTCCCGTCCCACCTTCTGTCATCCTCTCTATGCCCTCCCATGCCTCCCTCCTTCCTTTCCAGCTAAGAGCCCCCTGTATGAGGGACTGTGGCTGAAGCCACCCATCTCTGTGAGGCCCCAGGGTTGACTATGGGGTTGAAGAGCAGAAAACAGAGATGGTGAGGAGGTTCTGGAAAACTAGAATGTCCCTGGGTACCCTACTGGATCTGCTCACAGCAGGCATTTCTGTCTCCCTCCAGGAAAAAGATCTTCCAGTTGGAGTTACTCACTCTGACTCTTCCTTCAGCGGCTCAGAACTAGATCGAAGGTAAGGGCTGCTGGGTACTTTTCTGTTTCATGTGCATGGGTGTGGGGTTATTGACTGGCTGTGGATGACTGTCTCATCAGTGGGTACACTCATAAAGGAATGACTCCCTCTCCCAGCAGCCATAAACTGAACACAGCTTCTCAGCTGGGGCTGGGGCCGGGACCTCATGTCAGGTAAGCTCTTGTGTGTCAGACAGGAGACTAAGCAAGGCTGAGTGCTTAAGGGAATAAGTCAGCTTTGCTAGCCCACACCTGGGAGACAGGTGATGGGCTGTCTGGTATGGAGGTCAAGTAATAAATGTGTGTTCTCATTGACATCAACATGTTTCAGTGCACAAGGGAATGCAACTTTAGAACAGGAACATAGTGCAAAATATTGCATAGAATATTGAAAGTCAACACAGAAAAAAAAAAGCAGCGTAGACAACAATGAAAGCATAGCTAGATTATCCGTTACCAGAAGCTTGGGTAAATACATACAAAGGATCAAAACACAAGGACTAAAACAACAGCGGGGTTAGTTGTCACAGGAAGGAAGAGGGACAGAGAAAAGCCAACTAGAGAGTAAAGATCAGGTAGAGAGGGAAACATTTGGGGAAAGGACTAGAGAGGTAGCTCAGTGTTTAGAGTGCTTGCCTCGCATGTAGAAAGCCCTGGCTTTTATGAAATCAAGAATGGTGGCACGGGTCTATAGTCCCAGCACTGAGGAAGCAGGGGATCAGGAGTACAAGGCCTTCATCATTTGCTATGAAACAAGTTCAAGACCAGCCTGGGTTATAGGAGACCCTGTCTCAGAGGGAAAAAAAAAAAGTTTTTTTTTTTTTCAGGAAAATATTTAAGGTCCAGATGCCAGGAGCCCTCATACCTTGGCATTCTTGATGAGAGGTCATGCATGAAGACAGAGCTGCATGCAGCAGGTCCTAGATGTGACTCCAGCTGCTTGGGAGTCACAGTGTCAGGGTGTGTGGGCGCCTATAGAGGCCAAAAGGACAGTCGATCCCCCAGATCTGGAATGACAGGCGGTTAGGAGCCAACAACATGGATGCAAAAGCTCCTCCACGAGAACAAGTGCTCTTTAACCACGGGGCCATCTGCTCCCAAGATGTTCCTACTAAACCAAATCTTTAACTACTCCTTCTGCAGGCGAGAGCCTACACCAAGAGAGGGACTTAAAAAGCCTTAAATGACCCAGAGCCACAGAACAGGATCACAAATGCAGAGAAGTTGGCTCACTGGAGGTGGCGCTTGCTGTGAGCACTGGCGTTTCCCAGTCTGTAGAGCAGACAGAAGTAAAGGTGTTCTCTTCAGAGGAGACTGGGCTCGGTGACCAGGCCTGGCGAGACATAGAGAGGCCTCAAAGCTGGGATAGGGGCTGAGAGATGGGGCTGGCGAACTGGCTTACAGGTTAAGTTCACTGGCAGCTCTTCCAGAGGACCCTAATTTGGTTCCTAGCATCAACAGGGCAGCTTAGAGCCATCTGTAATTCCAGTTCTGGGTGATCTTGGACTCCCAGGCACAAGACACACATATGGTATACAGACATATATGTAGGCAAACCTATATACATTAAAATAATAAATTTTTAAAAACCTGCCAGGCATGAGGTACCATACTTGGGGTCATAGAGAAACGTGCAGACAAAGGCACAGCACCATTGTGAGAACAAGCATGGGCACACAGAGGCTGGCGACCTCAGGGGATGAGCTTATCTAGGACAGAAAGATCTGCCCGACGCACAGGCTGGGCCAGAGCAGAGGAAGAGAGGCCAGTTCAGGCCGTGGGAACAGGCCTAAGGCAAGCTTTGAAAGCACGCCTACAGGGATTGGTGAGCAATCAGTCTAGAGAAGTGGGCAGTCCGAGCCCACGGGCTCTGTCTGCCATGCTGCCGAGGATACAGTCGGATTTATGATTCAGGAAGTTGACTTTGGCTGCCATTTAAATAGGTTAAAACAGGCTGAAAGCCTAGCAGATAGAGGACACTTTGTTCTCTGAATGCACTGAGTTCAGGCCTCCATGAGAGGCAGGAGGATCAAGAATTCAAGTTTGAGGCCACATGAGACCCTGTACCAACAACCAAACAAACAAAAAAGGCCAACAAGATGGCTTGGCAGGTTATAAGGCACTTGCCACCACACCTGGTGATCTGAGTTCAAAGAATGTTGGCCCATGCCTTTAACCTCATCACGGGGGAGGCAGTGACGGGCCAGGCTCTTTGAGTTCAAGGTTAAACCTGGTTTGCATAGTATGTCCCTTCTATAAAAACAAAACAAAACATGTTTGAAGTTTAAGCTCTGAGACCAACATGGTGGAAGGAGACATCAACTTCTGCATTGTCCTCTGCCTTCCACCCTTGTATCCCAAATACCCACAGATAAACAAACATAACAGTTGCTTGTTTGTTTGTTCCCAAGACAGGGTCTCACTTATGTAGCTTAAACTGTCTTGAACTCAGATCCACCTGTCTCTGTCTTCTTAGTGCTCGTAAGAATTTTTGTCAAAAAAAAAAAGCTTGCAATCATGTGATGCACAGACATACATGCAAACACCCACACACATAGTTTTTTTGTTTGTCTGTCTGTTTTAAGTTGGTAAGCAAAGCCAGAACCTTTCCTGCTCTGTGAGCCCTGATCTGTGGCTGGCGCTGAACAGATCCGAGCTAGGCCCTCACTCTTCTTTCCTGCTTTGTCCTACTCAGCATCACCGTGCACTTCAAAATCTCTTGTCCGGCTTCACCAACCTTCAGCTACCCACAGAGCCCCGTCTTCATGGTGCCACAGGTGAAGATAGAGATGGAGCCTGACCTCAGCTTCACAGATGAGAGCTGCGGGAGAGAGGCGGGCACGGAGACCACCCTCTAGCAGACACGGCTCTCCCCAGCTGGACTCAGGGTGAGGGCTGACCTTGCTAGAGGGTGTGTCAGCCCTTCATTTGTCTCCCTACCCACTGACCATGCAGAGAACTGGAGGCCTTTTAGTGCCATCCGACAGACACAAAGCTCTCTCCTTCCCTTTGCAGTTAGTAAAATATCCAAAACGGAACCATATGGCTTAAAATGCCACCCAGCATAGATCTAACCCTTCTTCTAAGAGAAAATATTTTCCAAAGTTGCAGGTAAGATAAATGGGCAGTGGTGGACTTATATTTAAAATATATACTGATTTAGCATCTTCTATCTAAAATAAATACCGATGTAGTGTCTTTTAAAGGTTAGGTGGAAATCTAAACAACTTGAAGGTCTGAGTGTGTTCTGCAGGGTTGATGTTAGCAAATGCCCGGGAGGCCTGTCAGTCCCCTCCTCTGGCTCACGTTAGGGCCTCTGTACAGTGAGCTCTGAAAACCCAATCCTAAAATTATTAGTGGAAGAACCTGTGTATGGATGGATTGTTTTTGTTTGAGATGGGTGTTCTCTATGTACCCTCAGCTTTCCTGGAACTCCCTATGTGGATCAAGCTGGCCTCCGAACTCAGAGATCTACCTGGCTCTGAGCGGATTGTTTTTAAGGCAAAATAGTGCTCACTTAACTGAACTCTAAAGCCACATTAGGTCAACCAAATGACCTTTTAAATGTCACTGGCATCATAACCTGGAGTCCACTTATGGTGCATTTGAATCTTCCCCCTTTTTCCCTGCACAGTTCTGCAACAGCTAAAGCCCAAACTCCCAATCTCACGAAGATTGCTGGTTAGGCAGCTAATGTTTGTAATCAAACTAGTACTATTCGAGTGGTTGGAAGAAACACCATTCCCAACTGGAGTTAGACTGCCAGGCTCTTCACTGATCCAAACCCTTTCCCAGATAAAATTGTTTATCTTCCTCTGTACCAATCCTGGGAGAGCCAGCAACACGTCTCAAAGCTTCACTGATGTGTGATAGCACTCCATCCAGATTAAACCGTAGCATGGTCCAGACTCAGAGGGAAGTGTGCTTGTTAATGAAACGAGCTGGGAAACTGGTTAGCTTTTAAATGGTTGATGTAAATCAATCCATGTAATTTTTACCTTAAATATCATTTATATTTTGTATATACATGAACACTTTAGCCTTGGTAGCCTTTAATATGTTGGTGTTATTACTTCTCCATTCACTTAGGAATTTATTTTCCATTGAACTGCACTTCAATAAAACTTAATTGTGTCTGCTTATCATGTGCCGTGTTTAATAACTGAGGGAGGTCAACAGTTGTTGCCTATAACATGGACCATACCCAACTTAAAAAAATATTCCCAGCAAGGGAGCTGGAGAGATGGCTCAGTGGGTGAGAGCACTTGCTGCTCTCGCAGAAGGCTTGAGTTTGCTTCCCAGCGCCCACATGACACTCGGATTCCAGGGGGTGTGGGGCATAAGGCCCTCTTCTGGCCTCCACATACAGCGTGCACATGGCACACCTAAGCCCACAGCAAGTGTAAAGAACTGGCAGAGGACCATGAAAGTAGGTCAACACTGCAGGGCTCGACCGTCTCATTCTACCTGGGGCCGCCAAGAGCAAGAACTGAGTCTTCCAGCCTAAGTCCAGACACCCAGGAGAACTGAGATGACCGCTGAGCTTGCACCGTCCAGCTGATCACACCAGTGCTCAGCAGGGATGACACGGATCTGCAGCACTCATGGGTTCATGTGCTGAGAATTCTGCACGCAGGCCAGTCCTCTGTAGTGGCGTATGAATGGAGGAAATGGCCTGGCAGATGCCCTAGGTCACTTAGGCTCCTCGTAGGGTGTGCGTGATCTAGGAGCAGCCGGCTGGAACATCGGGCACAAACAGGGTTAGGTCTGACTGAGACAAGACAGCATTTCAGACACTCACTCCACACCAGACAGATGTGTTTTATTTAAAAACAAAAAACCCAGCAACAGCAACAATACCCTTTAGTATGAAAATCTGATTAAACCTTCTGTTAACTCAAGCTCCTCGATACCTTTCAGGAGAGCCAACTGGGTACATGAAAGTTTCACACGAGCTGCCCTCATGATTATTGCACCCAAGTTTTGTTTTTCAAAAGACAGGCCTCAAGACATATGCCAGAGAAAACAGACACACTCTCTAACAGTCTGAAATTTAAAGTTTAAATGTACCGCAAAAGCAGAACACGACAACACATCATTTATAAAATGAGCTTTTTGATCCTAGAAAACTAAAATAGGGCAAGCTCACAGAAAGAGGGTAACAGTGAGTGGGGAGAGCCTGAAGCTTCCCCAGCGAATCAGCCACAGGGGGTCAGCTGGCAGGGCTTCCGTCCACCAACCCAGCCAACCAGCCGACTGAGCTCCCGCAGGGAAATCTGGTCACGCGCTGGCGTGCACAGAAAGTGACGGAGTACCCCGGCCTCTCGCAGCGTGGCCATTTTTTCCTTTTCCGTAGTTTTCTCTAAGAAGTTTTCCTTTGGTTTGAAAGTTGAATTCAAAGGCTTGGGACCTAAGATGAGTCATCAACTGGTATTGGCATAGCACTTAGGAATGAGAGCCCCAAAAGGCAAACTTTTTGATGAAGTTCAGCTCCTATTCTCAACGTAAGGATGTCTTCCATGCATCACCAGGTCAAAAGCAGGACACTGATGGGCACCCTGGTGAGGTCCTGCAGAGCCATGTGCTCGCTTGCTCACAGACACACACACACACACACTCACTCGGTTAAGCTTTCAATAAATACAAACATCATCTTAAACCATTTCAACAGAATAAATTAAAAACCCTGCCCCCTGTGGCCCACTCTGCCTCAGGCCGGCGCAGCGCTGCTAGTTGGTGGCGACCCCACGCTGCTGGGACTTCAGCACCTCCAGCTCCTCAGGCCGCAGCACTTTCTTTGCAGCAATAATGGTGTTCTTCATTAGCATGGCCACCGTCATGGGACCAACGCCCCCAGGGACAGGAGTGATATAACCGGCTTTCTTCTTGACTCCTGCGCAGAAACAAGACAGGCAAGCTACGTCAGATACGTGTGGCAAAGATTACATGTATCATTTGTTATGAAAGAAAAGCGTTCAAAGAAGAGCAATAAGACGTAAGAGCCGGGCTGGAGAGATGGCTCAGTGGTTAAGAGCACTGTCTGCTCTTCCAGATGTCCTGAGTTCAGTTCCCAGCAACCACATGGTAGCTCACAACTGTCTATACTGGGGTCTGATGCCCTCTTCTGGTGTGCAGGTATACATGCTGTCAGAGCACTCATATACATAAAATAAATAAATAAGTCTTTTAAAAAAAATGTGAGAGCTGAGATCCATGGGAGGCCTCCCGTTTTCTGAGGAAAAGGAGAGGAGAGGTGGGTGGCAGGGAGGGCAAGCAACAGGGAAGGACTGAGGGGAGAGAAGAAAAAGGGAAAAAAGTGTAAGAACCGTTGTTAGCTTCAAACCGGGTAGGAAAAACAGTATCCCTAGGGCTGGAGGATGATGCAAAGGTGAGGAGCATTGGCTGCTCTTGCAGAGGAAGTGGGCTGGCCTTCCAGAGCTAGCATGGTGGCTCATGACCACCCTAACTCCAGCTCCAGGGCATCTTCAGCACCAGGCACACACATGTCACACATACATATACATGCAGGTCCAACACCCATACATACAAAATAAATCTTTCATTTTTAGAATTTGTTCTTTTAAACAGCACCTATAAGCCAGGGCACAGCTCAGTTGTAAAGCACTGGCTATACAAACTCAGAACCCATGTAAAAAGGCCAGCTGTGGTGGCGTGTGCCTGCAGCCCCAGTGCTGGGAGGCTGATAAGAAGACCCCTGGGTTTCACTAGTCAGCCAGCCTGGACACCAGCAAGCTCTAGGAAAACACTCCAAGGCATGAACTGAAGACACGACGGACACACAGTGATATACATACAGACACACACGTAACACACACCAACATACATATGCAACACACACATGCATCACACACTCCACATATAACATGTAGACACATACATATAGCATACACACATAACACAGAAACACACCACACACACATGATTACACACAAAACAGAAACATAACAAACAGACACACAACAAATACACAACACTGACACATAACACAAATAAGACATACCCACACAACACACACACACACACACAACACACATACACGCATTTCTTTAAAAAAAAAAAAAATGGCATGTATAGCCAGGCATGGTGGTGCCTCTTGAAAGAAGGTAAAGTGCAATCCTGGAAGACTCCAGTGTGAACCTCAGGCCTCCACACACATGCAAACACAAACACATTCCTGTGCCCATACACACACTGTAAGTAAGCGATTTAAACAATATTACCAAAATAATACAAGTTTAAAAATTATATGCTGGGTGCAGTGGTGCCACGCCCATAATCCCATCACTTAGGGAGGCAGAGGCAGGCGGATCTCTATGAGTTGGAGGCCAGCCTGGACTACAAAGCAAATCCAGGACAGCCAAGGCTACACAGAGAAACCCTGTCTCGAAAGAAAAACAAAACAAAAAATATTATAAAAAAAGTGAAAAGAAAATGATCCGTCCTAAATGCCCATGAAAGATAGTATTTATTTACAGATTTATGTTTTCAAAAAACTATACTAACTACCTTCAAAATCCACATCTCCAACTAGCTTGGGCTTTGCGGTGACAGGATCTTGAACTCGGTTTATTCCCACATCGATGACTGCTGCCCCTTCCTTGATCATGTCTGCTGTGATCAGATTTGGAATGCCTGGTGACAAAGAGCAAACAATCAGCAGGGCCGAAGGCAGCACACTTCATTTGTAAACTGTCACTCGTTTTAGGTTCGTTGCTTTTCCGTACACAAATGTTTTGCACCACGTGCCTGCAGTGCCCGTGGAGGCCAGAAGAGGGCATTACAGTCACAGGCTATTATAGGCGGGTAACTGGAAGAACTTACTAGCATGTGTTATAAGCATTTAAACACCATGTGGAAACACTCTGAGGGTTAGACAGGCTACAACTGAGTGGCAGGTCAAGCATTCCACCTGCAGCTTCAGCTCCATCTCTGCAGGCATCTCAAAGCATCAGTGCTGGGGAGAGCTGGTGGGGTAGCAGGTGGGCGGGCGAATGCTCAGGCAACTCGGGTGGACACACACACACCTCTCTCTATTCGCTTCTTTGGAGCTCTTACCAGCAGCAGACACCACAATGTCCGCGAGGATCGTGTGCTTCTTCAGCTGCTCTTTGGGAGTGTGTCGGTGAGAGATTGTAACTGTGGCATCACCTGAGAGGGAAAACACATGCCTTGAGTTGCAAATCCAGGCGGGGATGGAGGTAAGTTTCAGCCATTCGCAGCACTGCAGAAACTCAGCAGCGCCTCTGGAAAATCATGTTCTTGGCACAATTTCTAGATGGCTAATTGTCATTTATCTCGTACAGCCAATACTTAGGGCAAAGAGAAAGGTCAAGAGGTAAGCAGGCCTGCCAAGCATTCCCACAATTCCTGATAGCTTGAGTCCAACCCCAAACCTCAGGACAAAAGAGAACACACATGCTTTCTCTCTAACACTCTCAGATGCGCGCGCGCGCACACACACAAAATGAAATCAAAATTTAAACACGTTAATACTTGATATGGCATCTAGCACTGCTCTACATTCTATCCTTTGGTGTCATATGTAATCATATTTGTTCCAATTCCTATTTCATAATACTTTAAAAGAGTTTTGCCTCTTCTAAAAAAAAAAAAAAAAAAAACCACCAGAATTACTCAAGGTGAATCTGCTCTTTAATAATGCCAAAAGGTACCTGAAACTGCAGTTTTGCTTTGGGCACATTATTACATTTCACGCAATTCCTGACTTACTGTTTTTTTAGATGAACTTAACAAAACATGACATGACACACTGGTCATGTCAGTTCGCTCCTCAGCAAGAGCGTGTTTCTTTTCCTCCCAAATGACACAGAGCAGAATACCAGCTTGGTTTGTGTAAGAGAGCTTGCTAGTGCTGTCCAAGCCATAGCCGGACAATTTCTAATTGCCTACAACCAAGCTTTATTCAAAACTAACACCTGTCTGAGTCCAGATCCAGGACCCCTGGTGGCACTGAGTGCAGCCTTCCATGATGGCTATTTTCTGAATGTTGACAGTGGTCACAGGATGGTTTTTGAGAGTTCTCACACAACAGGAAAGGTAACTTCCTCACCCCCAGGCCGTTCGTGGGCTCCGTCCGTGTGCAGCAACATTGCAATTGGCATTCCAACGTTTTTTGACCTGCCAGCTACCACCACATTCTTCCCTAAGGTCGGAATGCCTGCAAAAATAAACAACAATAAATAAACACACACACACAAATACAGACACGCGAACGCGCGAGTGTGTGTGTCTGTGTGTATCAAATGGCACAGCACAGACACCAACTCAGTAAATACAATCAAAGCCACATCTGAAAACGTCTCATTGCCTCCATCCATGCTTTACCCAGAACTTGAATTTTTTGGAGCTGGTCGCACAAGAAGCGAATTGATCAAATATACAGATTTGCACTTAGAGTTGTCCTGGTTTGTCTCAGAACATGCAGCAGAGGAAGGCAGGTGGCCTAGGTCATGAATCCAATCACTAGAGTATCAGCCGGAGAAAGTGCAGAGAACACAGAAGCCCTCCAAACCAAAAACTGCCCCAGGGATCCCTGCTGTGGCCAGTTAACTCTTACACTTCCTTCTCCAAGGCCTGGAGAATAGAGCAGAGCCATCCTACGCAACAGCCAGGAGGTGAGCCTTGGACGGTGGGAGCCTGGGTTGCGGGCTGGGGGTGAGGGGAGGCCTGATTACAGATTTGCGAATATCTGCATCACTTCTATTTACGAATCAAAACTAACAGCACTGGATAGGCTTCGGATTTGCAGACTGGGGCTGCCCAGCCTACACTACTTTCATGATCCTAACAGAAATGCGACTCAAACACACACCTACCGGTTCTCTTAATTATCTCCCACACGCCCCATGGGGTGGCCGGCAGCATTGAATACTGGTCCAGGCACATCCGCCCCACGTTAATGACATGAAAGCCATCAACGTCCTTGTCAGGGGAAATGGCGTTGCAGATCTTCCTCTCATCGATGTGCTCTGAAAAAAGAAGTCGCAGTTATGATGTAAAAGCTGCCCTGCTCCAGGGCGTCTGGCTCATTGTGACAACCACTCCCTTTGACTTGACAGGGAGATGCACAGAATGAGGGAGCAGGAAACCTAAGTCAAATACCACAGCCAATGGTACTCTCCCCAACCACTTCCTTCCAGTGTCTTTTACATCAAGATCTCTGTCAGGCTGTAAGGCAGGACTTACCCCAGCACTTCGAAGGCTGAGGCAGGAGGACTGCTGCAAGTCTGCGGCCAGCCTGGATGGGACCGTGAAAACAGTGAAAGAGTGAGTATTTTAAGCACTTCCAACAGCAGCAGAGCCATCCACTACCCAGAAAGCATTATTTATTTTTAAAACTACTTTTTTTTTTTTTTAAATGTGTATGAGTGTTTTGCCTGCACAAATGTATATATACCAGGTTTGTGCCTGATGCCAATGGAGACCAGAAGAGAGCATCAGATCCCCTGGAACTGGAGCTAGGGACAGTTGTGAACCACCATGTGGGTGCTGGGACTTGAATCTGGGTCCTCTGGAGGAACAGCCAGCGCTCTTAACCACCGAGCTGTCTCTCCAGCCCAAATCTCTGTATCTTTTGAAGCTCAAAACCCACCTGGGAGTGGCAGCTGAACAAGGAGGCCGTCTACGCTCTCGTCATTGTTCAGTTTCCTGATGGCATTCAACAGCTCTTCCTCTGAAACTGAGGCTGGCTTCACAACTGTCTCACTGCTGATTCCTGCGTAAGACAGGTCAGGCGTAGGGAATGTGGAAGGACACAGCTCCACAGGGTGGGGCTCGGGTGAACACTAAGTTCTCCTCTGCGGGCGGGGGAGAGAGCACCAACATGAGCATCGGAGCGGGTGCCCGCCATGGGGACTAGCGAGCTGCCCACAGGACGCTGCAGACAGCACACTCCAACACGAGCTCAGAGCCCGGGCTCCTCATGCACTGCTCTGTCCTTACTCAATGACCCATTTTGAGACAAGGAGTCTGAGACGCAGATAAAATGGCAGCTAGAGAGTGGAGAAATGCCTCAGTAGGACGTAGAGGCCTCTGTGATGTGCTTAGACAGTTAGTGGTATGAAGGAAATGACTTGACTTCTGGGAAGTGGCTTTTGAGTTCTTCACTGATTGGGGCTGATTCACTGAAAGGGCTCAGGTCTTGGGGGATGGGAGATTTGTGTCTGTCCTCGAGGCACTGCAGATTACCATATGAGAGCAGCTGGCTCAAATGTGTCTGTCTGCTCTCTGTCTGCTCAGGGGACAGTCAGTGGTCTGAGCATCTGGTGTCCTCACTTCTGACATGGCTAAATGACCAACCCATGAGCCGGTTCACTGACCCAACACAGAGACTCTTATTGCTCAGGGGAAGCAAATGTAAAAATGTGCTCGAGGTCACAGGCAAAATGTTAAGGTTAAGGATAGACTCGAGACCACAGCCCAAAAGCCACAACCCGTCCTCCACCGAAAGCCCTCTAGTAGGCCAGTTCTTTCCACAGGAAAGTTTTTGGTTCAATTTTATCACACTAGTCTTGTGTGTTTGAGTTTTCTGTTTTTACTTTTGTTGTAGAGGGTGTTTTTTGTTTTGTATTTTAGATTTTTGAGACGAGGATGACCTCAAACTTGCTATGTGGCCAAGGCTGGCCTTGAACCTGGCCTTCCTGACACCCACAGCATTGGGATTATGGTGTGAACCGGCACTCAGCATGCATTAGGGCGGCCTTTCCTACGCAGACACTTCAAGCAGACAGCAGTGGGGCTCTGATGCTGCCACTTACCCACTTCAGCCGCTGCCCTGGTCTTGTTGAGGACATAGGAGTGACTGGCAGGGTTGTCACCAACCAGAATGACACTGAGGTGTGGCCGTTTGTTGCCCAAGGCCACCCACTCTTCCACCTCCTCCCGCACTTCTTGCTTGATCTGCTGGGCCAGCTTCCTCCCAGAAATGACAACAGCTTCATTTCTGCAGAAGATGACACAGTTACAAAAATGTAGCTTGAGTCTTTGCAAAACAAAATAAAACAACAACAAAGAAACAATCCAACTGGAAAAAGTTGTCATTAGACACCACCACAAAAAGGCTGGGTTTATATGTGAGATCTAAAGGATGGTTTAAGGGCGGTCATGGCGACAGAACTCGTCCTTTTGGAGCACAGAAGTTTATGCTGCTGACCGCTGGCACTTGCCCGGGTAAGATCAAGTCCCAGGGCCAGTGCCTCATCCTGCCGAGGTTTTATTCCGTGGGCATTTCCTCGGCCCCTCGCTACTCTGAAGCTAGCAGGCTTCTCTACCCACTGGCATTCCACTTGAAGTCCCTGCTGTGCTGAAGGTGTTACCGCATGTGGTCATGTTTCCTAGGGAGCGAGCAACGTTCTCTCCTTTGTAAAAAGGTTTGTTTACTTTTATTATATGCGTGTGGGGGTTTTGCCTGCTTGTATGCATGAATACCATGTGTGTGCAGTGCCAAGGAGGTCAGCAGAGGGCATCAGATTCCCAGAAACTGGAGAACAGACAGATGTGAACTGCCACGTGGGCCCTGGGCATAGAACCTGGGTCCTCCGCACGAACAGGTGCTCTTAACCCCCGAGCCGCTCTCCAGCCCAGTGAACTGGGCTTTCAGTTTGACAGTACTGTGTAACTAGGTGTCCCTCTTCAAGCCTGCTTCCAAGATGCCCGCCCCACCTACAGTCAAGTCCCTTTTAAAAATGCCACAGGATTGTTTATAAACCTAACACAATGCAATTCTATGAACAGTTGTTATATAATATATTGTTTATGAAATAACAGGAAATAAAGACCTCCAAATGTTTAAAATAACGGAGAGGACTTGATTATATATAAATTATATCATGCGGTTAGATCAGTAAACACCATACTGGGCAAGTCAAATTTCAAAATGCCTGCCACTGCGCAGTCCCTTTTGGGGACTTTCTGATAGTGGGCGTGATGGTTAGTGTTGTCAGCTCGGCAGAATCTAGAATCAGCTGGAAGACAGGCCTTTGGACATGCCAGTGAAACAGCATCGTCTTGCCTGCTTTACTTGATAGGAGAACCCATACAATTACGGGCGGCACCATTCTCTGACGAAGACAGATGGGTGTGGGGAAGGCAGAAGCAGGTGGAGCTCTGTGAGTTTGAAGACGGCCTGGTCTATAGAGTGAGTTCCAGGATAGCTAGACTACATGAAAAAAAAAAAACAAAAAACAACAACAACCTTGTCTTTGGAGGGAAGGAGGGAAGGAAGGAAGGAAGAAGGAGGGAAGAAGGGAAGGAGAGAAAAAAGAAGGGAAGGAGGGAAGGAGAGAAAGAAGGAGGGAAGGAGAGAAGAAAGGAAGGAGGGAAGGAGAGAAGGAAGGAAGGAGAGGAGAGAAGGAAGGAAGGAGGGAAGGAAAGACAAAAGCAGAGAAAAGCTGAGCAGCAAGAATCATCCTAACTGTGGATGTGTCGCCATCTACCTAAAGCTCCTGCTGCCTGGAGGTCCCCACCATGACGGACTATCACCTTGAACAGTTGCTTTTGTCAGGGTATTATCACAGCAACAGGAAGGAACTAAGACTGGGGTAGAGTCCTCCTCCCCAGTGGTTCTCTGCTCTATCCCCCTGTCCATTCACAGCTCACATTCCAAGGTTATCTACGGCTACACAGATAGTCCAAGGCCAGCCTGAGTACTTGAGACACTGAAGGGCTGGGGAAATAAGGAAGATGCATACACACCAGTAAGGAATCATACACGCACACACGTACGCACACACGTTCGCGCACTGTACTCTGTGAAGTTTTAGCTTGTACTTCATAAAAAGTTTCTTTGGAAAGCATAAATGCAGAAAAAACAGCAGAAGGGCACTTGGACCAAAAATGACGACTGACGTTAGGGACACTGGGTTCTGAGGAGGCCAGTGTTCCAGGTCCTAATCTCCGCTTCAGAGAAGGTTCTGGGTGTTATGCCAATTCACTAACAAAAAAAAAGAAAGAAAGAAAGAAAAAGGAAAAAAAAAAAAAAAGGGCTGGAGAGATGACGCAGTGCTTAGGAGCACTGTCTGCTCTTCCAAAGGACCTGGGTTCAATCCCCGGCACCCACATGGCAGCAGCTCACAACTGTTAGTGATGCCAATTCCAAAGAATCTGACATCTTCACACTAATGTACATAAAACAGAATTAAATAAATTATTTAAAAAAGAAATAAAGACAGAGAGAACGACAGACAGACAGACAAAGCAACACAAACTCAGGCTATACTGTAATGACTTTTCATAATTTAACAGTGGGCTGCTTCCCACTGCACTGAAAAACATGAGCCATTTACTATGTTTCCTCCATCTCTCTGCTAAGGGCCAAATTAAGTCACTGCTTAAAAGGAGTCAGATTGAGCTCAGACCCAAAATTTTAAAAATAAATAAATTCTAAGTCTGTTCACTTAGATATTAAATGCTTTCACAGATGTGTTTAGGAAAGTTTCCATTAAAATGGCAAAACAGGCTAGAAAGAAGAGATCTAATAAAGTTCTAATAAACACCAAAACTATAATCCAAGTCAGTAATATTTATTTTCCTCTTAAACCAACAGTTAGTGATTCTCCAGTCAGTTAGTATCTGGGAGGCAAACAGCTACCAATCAAGGTATGCTGGTAAATGTTCTGCTAATTAATGGGCCAGTAGCGAGAAACAGCGAGGAGGGGAATGAAACCAATACTCATTGAACACCAGCTATTTTGCCAACACCTTTACATAAATTACTCTTGATTATCGTGCCCATTATAAGAACCCTGTTTTATACAGAAAACGGGATAACAGTAACAAACAAGCTTCAGGTGTAAAAAACATCTGCCACCAAGCTCACTGACTCCTCAGTTCACCAGCTCCTAGGCACTCTCCCTTCGACCATGGAGTCTGTCTCTGAACCCCTGGGACAGAAAGGAGAGCACTGCCATCATCCAATGTGCAGGACAGTTGGCGCAGATCGCCTCCGGCGATTCGGAGCCCACACTTCTCAGAAGAGCAGACAAAAGCTAAGCCCGAAGCGCAAGCCTTCGCTCTACCTCTTTGGGCAATGAATTACAGAACCTGACACGTGTATTCCACAGACATACTCGACCAGAACTCAGGAAGAGAAAAGGCAGAACAGGGAAGTGGAAAATGGAGCTCAAATGGGCAGGCGAGTCGGGATCAGATCTCGGAAAACCCTGAATAATGCCGCCCCAACACGCAGGGCCCCAGAAACGTCGGTCCTCCGCTCGGGAAATCCCACCTGTTCCCCTTCTACCCGAACAGAAGTCCACTGTGGAAGGCGCAGCTTTTATCGGTTCCTAAGTTTCAGTCTCAAGACTATGATGTGCTGGAGGCAAAAGCAACCACTGGTTTCTACAGGGCACAGGACTGAGGCACTGCAAAGGAGCATCGCAAGGCGCCCCGAGGTGGGGAAGGAATTCTCAACCCCTCAGTCTCTTCTTCCTAGGCTCAGGGATGGGAGTCTGAGGTTCAGGAGCCGACAAGTCAATTATCCCCTGAAGGAAATGCAAACAGAACTTTCCCTGCCTTCCTCACGGTTTGTTTTTTTCCCCATCAACATTGGGGGGGTTCATTTTTTTCAACTTTTAAAGATTATGGTAAAATACACATACGAAATTTACCCTTGTGACTTTTTAAAAATGGTTACTTTGAGGTTGGAGAGGGAGGGGTCTCACACTGCAGCCCAGTGGCTGGCCTTTAACTCACTACGTAGTCCAGGATGGCCTTGAACCCGCAGCAATCCCCCGGCTCAGAAGCAACCCCAGCGCGCCCGGCCCCAGCGGTCTCAAACACTTTCAGAACGGGGTGCCCGCAAGCGGTCCACGTGCAGAGCGGAAGCCCCGCGCCGGAGCCCCCAACACAAGGCGCCCTCGCTCCGGCAGCCCGACAACTCCGGGTCCTGTGTCGCCTCGGCGGCCCCGGCTACACGGCCGGTGGCTCCGCGGTGGGCTGCGGCCGGGCATCCCGCGGGCCACACCCACCCGGGAGGAGGGAAGTCGGTCCCCGGGGCAAGCCCGCTCGCGGATTTCATCAGACTGCAGCAACCCCGGCGGCCGCTAGGGCCCGGAGGAGCGGCGCTCCCGCCCTTCGCCGCGGCCGCCGGCTGGACGGTCCCCGCCGGGCGGCCGCTCTCCACGTGCGCCCCTGCGCCACGTCGCCCCGCCACACCCTCCGCGGCGGCCGGCCGCGCGGCGAGACGATGCTCCGGGGGCGCGGCCGTCCACGCCGCGCCCGGGACCCGCTCCCGGCACTCACCGCACGGCTGCCAGGTGGAAGAGCCGCAGGCGGGCGTGGCAGCCGCGCGCAGGGCGCAGCAGCCGCACCGCCAGCGCGGATAACAGGGAGGCTGGAGACATGGTCCGCGCCGGTGCCTGCGCCGGAGAGAAGCGCGCGCGCGGGCCGCGAAGCGATACCACCGGCCCGCGGAAGCCCCGCCTCCCCGCGCGCCCATTGGCCTCCGAGCCGGCCGAGGAGCCAATAGGAGGGCTCCAGTCTACGTAAGTTCGGGACCACGTTCTGATTGGCTGAAGGAGTCAAGCCCTAGCCAGAGGCGGCAGTGGTCCTCTCAGGCCGAAGGGCTCTGGAATTCATTCATTCATTCAGCCAGCCAGCCAGCCACCCACCCACTCACTCTCCCTTCCATCCATCCATCCATCCATCCATCCATCCATCCATCCATCCATCCATCCATCCATCCATCCACTCACCCACCCACTCACTCTCCCTTCTATCCATCCATCCATCCATCCATCCATCCATTCACTCACCCACCCACTCTCCCTTCTATCCATCCATCCACCCATCCATCCATCCACCCACCCACCCACCCATCCATCCATCCATCCATCCATCCATCCATCCATCCATCCATCCAACAAAAATCTGAACCACCTACTGTGTGCTGAGGACCTGAAAGACACTAAAAATATTTTTTTAAAGATGAAATCATCATTTGACAAAATCATACCGAAAATTGGCCCGGAATCATCAAAGGATGTCAAAACAACAGGGTGAAACTTGAAAAAGGAGCAAGATATTTATTTACATGTCCCTTTGCCGTACAGGGGCTGGAGAGACGAGTCAGCGATTTAGAGTGCTTACTGCAAAGGACCCAAATTCAATTCTGAGCCTCCTAATGGCTCAAAACCTCTTGTAACTCCAGCTCAAAACCTCCTACAATGCCTGCTCGTGTGACAAACACACACACACACACATACATACCCAAAAAGAACCAGACACTTTCTGGCCTCCGAGGGCCTCCACGCACACACGTGACGTACACATACTTTAAAACAAAGCTTTTATAAAAAGTTTGCCAGGGGCTGGAAAGATGACTAAGTGGTTGAACGCTCTGGCTGCTCTCCCAGGGGATCGGAGTTCCATTCCTTGCACCCATATGACCGCTCACAAGAACACAGATCCATGCAGGCAAAACACATAAAAATTAAAAATGAACAAAATTAAGGCTTTTATTTGGGACAATAAAGAACTTGACGTACAGGAACTCCACAAGGAGAGCAACAGAACCAGAAATTTGAACACAGGGGTCTTCCCAGAGACTCATACTCCAACCAAGTACCAGGCATGGAGGTAACCTAGAACCCCTACACAGATGTAGCCCATGGCAGCTCAGTGTCCAAGTGGGTTCCATAGTAATGGGAACAGGGACTGCCTCTGACATAATCTGGCCTGCTCTTTGATCACATCCCCCTGAGGGGGGAGCAGCCTTACCAGTCCACAGAAGATGACAATGCAGCCACTCCTGATGAGATCTGATAGACTAAGATCAGAAGGAAGGAGAGGGGTCTTCCCCTATCAGTGGACTTGGGAGGGGCATGCGTGAAGAAGGGGGAGGAAGGGTGGGATCTGGAGGGGAGGAGGGAGGGAGTTACAGGGGGGGATACAAAGTGAATAAAGTGTAATTAATAAAAATAAAAAAGAACTTAACGTAATTTTTAATACTTTATTCCAGTGTTTTATGTGTATGATTGTTTATCTGCACAGGTGTCTGTGCACTACGAGAATGCCTGGTGCCTATGGAAGCCAGAAAAAGACATTGGATCCCCCAGACTGTAATTACGGCCTGTTGTGAGTCGACATGTGGGTGTTGGAAATGGGACTCCGGTTGGAAGAGCAGCGGGTGCTCTTAACTACTGAGCCTCCTCTCCAGCCCATACCCTTAAAAAAAAAAAAGGATTAAAATTAACATTACCATTAATGGGATAAACATTTTGTGGCCTTGATATGAGGCATTGACAAAAAAGAGTTACTTGATAGTTGTAAACAAATCTGAAATTTTAAGTTTGCAACTTTCCTAAACAAGCGGGGTTCCACTGATGGTTGATCTTCTGTGGGTTTAGAGTGATCTCCATGGTGTGTCTGTGAGAGGTTTAGCGGAGGAGGAAATGTCCTCCTCTCCCAGGGGCTGGGATCAAAAGGAAAAAGTCTGCTATGCTCCTGTCTCACTGCTTCTTGGTCCACTGAGGTGTGAGCCTGCAGCCTCAGGCTCCTGACTAGGACAGCTGGCAGCAGCTCTGCACCCCCCCCCCCCGGACGGGACCCCGTGCCACCAAGCCACACTAGTGGAATGCTTCTTCCCTGAGGTTCCTTCTGGTCCCATGATGTGTCACCGCAAAGAAAAAAATGAAGCAACGCATCCTCTAAAGAGTGCTAGGTATTTCTCATGTCCACTTGCAGAAGAGAAACCATAGGACAGTCCAGAAAAAGAAAAAATGTGTTTCTGAACCTTTGGAATAAGATAGACCGTAATCTATTTACAAGGGAAAAAGTCACTGTATGATGTTTGCCAATTTCCGTCTTCAAAAGCGCCAAGATCGTGGTAGAACAAGGAGATTAAAGTTCTAGATTAAAGTTCATGGTCATGAAGTGCTACGTGTGACTCAGAACTGAGTCCTGAACATGTGCCCACACGGGCACACCTTCCCCACAATTTAAAAACTAATTATAATTTTAAAAAGCACAAACAAAGAAAGCCTACAATAACCCCAACACTGAGGAAACTAAGGATTACCATCAGTTTGAGGCCAGCCTGGGCTACAGAGTTTCACACCAATCTGCTTTATAGAGTAAAACTCTATCTCAAAACAAACAGCAACAAAAATAAAAACAACCCAACAACACTTTTACTTGATGACAACATCTATTCGTGAGAGGAAAACAAAACAAAACAAAACAAAACCAAAACGATTGGCTAAAACAAACGGCCAAGTGTGAGCTGGTCACACTTGGGGCTCTACAAGTATTCTTTGCATTCTGTCACCTGTATGTCTGAAATTATTTCAAAATTTACTAAAAACAGTAGTGTTTCTGAGCTCTCGAGGCTTTGGATGAGGCACATATGCTATGAATAAAAGAAAAACCTAAGAAAAAGGGTATGGCATGGAGAACTCACAAGTCAGCGGTGGGGGTGGGGGGATTGATTGGGCCCACATGTGGCCTGCAGATCATGTGCCTACACACTATGACTCTCCCCAGCTAACCTCAATCAGGTGGCATCTTCTGCTTATCTGGGCTTGCATGACAGAAACAAACAAACAAACAAACAAACAAACGGGAATGAAAAGAGGTGTGCCCTGCTTCAGAGAGGCTGAGCCAGGGTCTCTTCTCTCTGAGGGCAGGCCACATATGCCTGGGCAATGACACCACAGCTGTGTGCAGATGGACGGTGCTAACTGCATTCAGGGCATTATTAGGGAAGGAGGAAACACAGGACACTGGGCAGGAGATGTGTGGGCAATTTGGAGGGAAGGAGTTGATGTGGATATGATAAAGATCCATGGTATCCATGGTATCCCTGGATGAAATTTCAGTTGCCAGCACCCACACAGTGGCTCATAACATCCTGACTCCAGTTCTAGGGGATTGGGTGCCCTCTTGTAAATTTCATGGGTACCAGGCACTCAAGAATAAAAATTTTTAAAAGTTTAAAGAAGACTAGCAATCTTACCACTTCGCAAAACTTCGAAAGTTCTCTTTTCCCAAATATGATATTTAAAAAAAAAAAATTTGAGACAGGGTTTCTCTGTGTAGCCCTGGCTGGCCTGGAGCTCACTCTGTAGACCAGGCCGGCCTTGAATTCAGAGATCCACCCGGCTCTGCCTCTCAAGTGCTGGGAGTAAGAGCATGCACCAGCACAGCCTGAAATACTAGTTCTTTCAGAGTATCTGAATGGTTTATATACAGTCGTACATTCACATTTACTTTGTGTGCATGTCCGTATGTGTGTGTGCACGAGCGTGTAGGTCAGAGGTCAGCATGGGGTTGCTCCTCGATCACTCTCCACCTCATTGCACCCTTCTTGTGTGTGCATTTGTCTGAGCATGTGCACCTTTTTGGGGGTATATGCCCACAGGAGCACATGGAGGCCACTCTGCCTTATGCTCCTGAGACAGCGTACCTCACCAAATCTGAAGCTAGGCTGACCAAGCTCCAGGGATCCTCTGTCTCTCTCTGCCCAATCGCTTTAGGACTACAGGCACGAGCACAAATGGGTTTTTCACATGGGTCTTGGGATTTGATCTCAGATCCTCATGCTTGTGTGACTGGCACTTCATTACTGACTGAGCCATCTCTCCAACCCCATCTTTTTCCTTCCTTTCTTCCTTTATTTCCTCCCTTCCTCCTTTCCTTCCTTCCTTGCTATGTAGCCCAGGGAGTAGCCTCAAACTCATGATCCTTTTGCCTCCGTCTGCTGTTAGCTAGGGCTACAGGCATTATCCATCACACCTGACTTCCTAGTATGGCTTTTTTAAAGTACTTAATAAAAAGACTTGCTTCTGTGCTTCCCATGGCATTATATATATATATATATATATATATATATATATATATATATATATA